>BJCM01126247.1:0-15655 GCA_018326385.1 Flaveria bidentis | reverse complement strand
TAATGCTCAGTAAAGAGCATGTTATGACTCTGATCACAAAATTAGGATACACTCAAAAGATTGTACCCAAGCTCCTTGACAAAGTTTACCTTTTCAATGTTGAGCTTACTATTTGTGACCTTGCCCCTTCCAAAAATGTAATCACCTTCATCTCTCCTAAAGCAACTGGCCCTCCATTAATTTTTTCAAAGTTCTAGAGTAGTGACCTATTGCCTGTCATGTGCTTGGAATCGCCACTATCAATGATCCAGACATTCTTATTTGTCTTGAGCTATTCCTGCACAAAAAAAATGATTAGTTACATTTGGAAACCCAAGCCTTATTGGTCTTGGGCTTAACAAAAGAAGTAGAAGGTAATGTAATAGCAATAGATCCTACCGAAGCTGAATTTCTCTTGGAGCTTTTGGAACTCTCTTTCCAAGTCATATGGAGAGTACCTATTGGATTGTATGGACAATCCTTAACAAGATGAGAGGTGCTTTCACACATAACACATTCCACCTTTTTCTTCCAAAGAGTCTTCTTTTGAGAACAAGGCTGACTTTGATCGCATCCCTTCTCTGCCTTCATCTTTGCAGATGCTAAGACAGTCCTTTTGGGTTGAGAACTGTTCTTGGAGTTGGATGGTCCAGACAGTGTAGCAGTGGTACACAACAAATCATCCTTCTTCTTGGTGCTGAGATGATTTGAACATGAACCATAAATCTTAGTAGAAGAGTTTAGGTTGATGTCTTTAGTCTTCTCCACTTCAAATCCTATAGAGATAAAAACTTGTTTCTTCCTAGAATCAAAAGTGGCCTTGAACTCTTGAGCCTTCGTAGCTTTTCTTTTTCTTTTTCTGATCAAGTTCTTCCTCATAGACTTGGTCATCATAGTCTTTCTTTTCTCCTTAGAAGGATAGTGACCCTTCTTAGAATCCTCCTCTTCACTCTTATCAGAGGAATTCTTTACAATCACTTCTTCATCCTCTTCACTCAAAGGGTCTATGAGATGAAGCTCATCTTCACAAGTTCCACACCTAGGTGATCTTACAGACAAGATTGTGTGTGGTGGAGCTATCTCACTAGATCCCAGTCCCTGTTTGTTTTGATAACATACTTTTGCATGCAAGGATGAGGATATCATGTTCTTGAAGGTCTCTTCTTCAAGAGCACATTTTTCTGCCCAGGCCTTGCTGATCATAAGCTTAGCTTGGCATTCAGTCAACTTAGTTATGAGATCCTTGATTTGAGTCCTATAGTTGGTATGCTCATGTTTTAGAATTGAAATTGTTTTCTTTAAGTCCTCTATCTTTAGCTTATAGTCACATTCAACCTTTCTAAAATTAGCATTTAAGATGTTTCAGGTCTCAAGATCAGATCTCATTTCTAAGTTATAGGACCTGTATCTGTTGACTTTAGCAATATATTTAGGAGTACATAGATATTCCATTACCTATTCTTCATCATGGTCAGCCATTAATGCCTGGTTTGGAGATGCATCTTCCACCTGAAAGCTCCAGTCAAAGCCTCCTTCTTTAACAGCAACTGCAACTTGCTGCTTTGGCTTCTCATTCTGGGTGGCTTTATCAATGTAGTTTGGTCTGGATTGTGCTTGGCCACCATCTTCTTGGTGCCTTGCATTCTCTAGCAAAGTGTCCCATCAGGTTACAGTTGTAACAAATAACTTTGCTCTTATCCAGCCCAAATTTTCCACTAGCTGTATTGCTAGGAAACTTTCTTCATGTCCACTTGTAGAAATTCTTGGCTCTATGAGTGAGAAGAGCCATTTACTGGACTATCTCAATGTACTCCAAATCATCTAGATGGATACAGTTCAGGTCTTTAAGGGTGAATAGAAAGCTTTCATAACTTTCATTAGAAGACACAAAGGCTTTAAAAGAAATTGTCTCTTGGAATGAGCTTCTTTGAGTATAGTTCTCCCTTGGTGTCTTAGGGAAAGTGATGAAAGGACCCTTTTGTGAGTTGTTAGGGTAGCATATGAAATGATGTTGAGGTTCTATGCTATCCCTTTCAACCACATGAAGGGCTAAACCCATTTGATTGTTGGAGTTTCCAGATGAACCTTGCATGTTCATCTCCATTTGGTAGCCACTGAAAATCCCATACAACTCTATCAAAAAGAGAGTCTTCAGGTTCTCAGTTCTCTTGATAACAACATAGTAGTGTGTCCATTGCCTAGGAAGAGAGGACATGAACTTCCTTACAATATCTTTGTTTTCAAGAGCTACTCCACGATCCACTAGGGTATCCACAATCTCAACATACCTGAAGTATTGTTGAGTCATGGTCTCACCTGCTTTAAAGGTGAAATTTTCAAACTGCTGCTTCAAGAGATCCTTCTTGTTCTCCTTGGCTTTAAAGGAACCCTCATACATTAGTTTCAATGCATCCCATAACTGTTTAGTTGTTTTGCATTTCTTAGAAACCTCTGTATACGGAGTTTGGAAAAGCAGTCTGAAGGGCTATCATGGCCTTCTGGTCAATCTCTACTTTTTTTATATCTTCATCTGAGTAGTCAGCCATAGCCTTGGGGATCATACCACCTCTTGTTGCAGAAGAGGTGCTTGGTATGTAAGGTCCATTTTCAACAGACTCTCACAGTCTTGAGACTAAAGACCTAAAAAAGCCTTTCATTCTTTGGAACCAAGTGTCAAAGTCATCAAGAGTGATCAATGGGGACTTTGTCATGGTTTCAGTTTTCATATTAGATTTGGAAATGGCTGCCATTTGAGATGTTAAGTATTTTGTGTGTGAGAGGGATCTTAAGATGGTGAGATCTTATATCAAGAGCCTGGAATGCTCTGATACCAATTGCAGGACTGCTGAACAATATGCACTTACAACACAACAACATAGTGAGGAGAGTTGCTAAGAACACTTAATAGATCAAACAGGGAACTGGTTAACATTTTGTAATGATACTAAGAACACAAGTTAATATGAGACAGAACAAGATAGCAAAACACATAAGGAGTTGGTTTTCAAGATTGCAGTATATTGCTTTCTCAAGTTCTATTACAATTGTTACAAATCATATGAGAAAGTTACAAGTACTTGAGATACATATATTACATCCTACAGCCGATCATACTTTCAAGGCCAGCTGGATACAATTGACTAGACAAAAAACAAAATCAAATGTAGAGTCAAAAGGTAGATTGCCTTTTGACTAGTGACTATGACATGCCATAGCTCACATCATAATATATTACAAAAAGGATAAAGTACATAAATTAGAAAGTTACAGACTCAATGTACAGTTACCAAAAGCATGGACCTTTTCACCAACTTATGAAAGTTGGTGACTTTACAGAGTTGCAGCGGAAAGAGGTCCAACTTTATGAAAAGTACATCAGATAAAGCATGTGTTCAAAAGTCTTCCGAAGAAATCTGTCTTCAAGTGTTGGCTTCGGAAGACTTTGTCTTTGAAGCTTCGGAAGACTTGATCTTTGGCTTCGAAAGATATTGGTCTTGGCTTTGGAAGAGTTCACACTTAGTGTATTTTCTAATGCTGGTGTGAAACTTCCGAAGCATTCTACTTCAGTACACTCCTGCATGCATACAGGAGAGACTTTGGGTGTTTAGGTTGCATCAGCCTTTATATTTAATCCTTACACCATCCTCATACTTAAAATTCACATTATCCTCAATGTAATTAATGATACATAACAAACATAAAATGGCAATGAGAAACTCCCCTAAAAGTGATGATTTGACACATGTGCTCATCAAATGGAAATATGCCAATGACACTTAAAAATAATTGAGATGAAAGATTGTAAGCTAGCCAAGACACCTATGCCCAGAAATCACAATATTTTTTTTTTGACTCTAAGGGGGAGGATACAAAACAACATCAGTATATGGTGATTATTTGAGCTTTGATGTATCTGATAACAAGTAGACTTGATATCATGTTTGCAACTTACATTTGTGCAAGATATCAGACTGCTCCAAAGGTGTCTCATCTAGTTGCTACTAAGAGAATCCTTAGATACCTCAAATGAGCTCCTAATTTGGGTCTCTGGTGTCCTAGGAATTAAGAATCCAATCTCTATGGCTATACTGATACTGACTATGATAGCTGCAACATCAACAAGAAATCAACATCAGGAGGATGTCAATTTCTTGGTGGAAGGATTATCTCTTGGCAATGCAAGAAGCAATCATGTGTCTCTACATCAACTGCTGAAGCTGAATACATTGCTACTAGTTCATGTGCTCAGCTACTATGGATTCAAAACTAGATATTAGACTATGGCTTCAATTTCATGGAGACTCCCATCCATAATGACAACAAGAGTGCTAATTCTATTACAGAAAATAATGTCAAACACTCCAAGACAAAGCATATTGACATTAGGTATCATTTCATTTGAGATATTCATGAGAAAAACTTGATCAAACTAGTTAAAGTTGATTCAAATGAATAATATGCTGATTTGTTCACTATAGCTTTTGATGAGTAAAAATGTAAGTATTTAATTACAACTATTGGGATGATAAACATTGACTAGTTTATCTCTTTTGAAAACCTCTTTAAAGTGTGTCTTGTTTATGTTGTCTCCTTACAATCTAAGCCATGTTACAAAAGGTCTTTCTTAAAATTTTCTAAGTATGAGTTCTTCCGAAAAGAACTTTACCCTCGAAAGATATCTTTATCTATCTTCCCAAGGCAAATTCCTTTGAATAAGTATTTCCTTCCGAGGAGTTTTTGGTCTCGGAAGAACATTTGATCTTATATCAAATATACTTCTGAAACTTTAAAACTTCTTAACTTGAAAGACCACTTTACTCTCGAAAGCAATTTTCTCTTTGGGCATAATTTACCTTTAGAAGTAAATTTGGCCTCGGAAGAAATTACATTCGGAAAACTTTTACTCTAGAAAGAAAGCCTTACTGTGTAACGGAAATCTTTGGGCCCCACTCTGTAAAAAGGTAATATTTTATTAATGATGTCAAAATAATTTAAATAGTTTTAACCATATCGCCCTTGTCAAATCATACCCCAAATTGTTATTTCACCTTATCCATCTAGCATTTCGCCCCATTTAAATACTTCCGACCTCTCTTATTAATGTTTTACATGTTCAAAGGCACTACATTTTCTTAATCTTCAATTTCACTCTCCCAAATTGCTTTAATTTCAGTGCTTTGCAAACAATGGCCCTAAATCCTCAGCATAACCAAGTAGCACTACTTGATTTCTTAAAGGATGCTTACTTTCCCGAAATCATCCAGTTTCTAACCCAATCTACCTACTACACCACACTCACTGTAAACCCCACTGTTTACTCCAACCATATGGCTGAATTCTGGGCAAATGGTCAAAGCGATACACTGAATGGAGTAAGGGTTATCAAATCAAGGATCTGTGGACATGAGTTGATCAAATCTGAACAAATCATCAGGGAACATCTAGATCATCTTGATGAAGGCACTCCCATAGAATTTTCCAAGACTGATTTTGAAGACACATATACCAAAATAGGGATATGGTGGTGATGTAAGCAAGTCAACGGTCTACAAGTTCAACTTCTATTACAATTGGAAGTTCCTTCTGCACATTGTGCTCCGTTGTCTCTCAAACAAATCAGGAGGGTTGGATCAAATCCCTTATGATCTGGGATGCTTTGTTCATGGGTTGGTAAGAGGCCTTAGATTCAACTATTCGATGTTCATGCTAAATAATCTCAAAGGAAATCTCCAAAGAGAAACATTCTACATATATCCTAGGTTCATTCAATATATCATCAAGTGTGAGTTGGACCAAGACAAGCTTCTATGTAAAGACACCATTCTTGTCCCTCACATGAGGCTGGCATCTTCAAAGTTCTGAAGAGGGTATCCACCAACTTCACTAGAAGATATACTGAATTTCTTACAGGTATGATTGAGCCAATGGCACCTGGTGACATTCTTGTAAGCCCTACAGGTGATGAACCCACACTAAACACAACCACTACACTGCCAATCATCTCTCCCCATCCTATCAAGTTCACTTACCAAAGATGTCCCAAATGAACCCTTGTTCAATCTACTCTTATTGAACAAGTCCCATCTGTTTAAGCTAAAAAGGCTATAGTGTAACAATGGGCTCCCACTCAGCCTAAGGTCCAATCATCCTCCACTATTGACCTTAATATTGGTGTTGAGTCTCCTCATTCTCAACTTGATGAGCCCTAAACCCAAACATTTAGCCTAAGGGTGAGTCCCACTACTTCTCTAAGCAACCAAATACGAACAACCAAATCATTAGGTCAATGCCATTATACATTGACCAAGGTCACGATTCATTAGGTATAACTTATGTATCCTTCATTGACCTATTAACCGGTTCTGATGAAGATTTCATGTTACTTTAAGGCCATGATCTTGATTTATCACACCAATCTAAAGATTAACTTAGCCCTAGGAAACTTCTGACTTCTAGCCCCCATCAGTAAAGCCAAACTGGGGTGAGTCCCACAGGTATGGAGGGGACTCATGTAGACCTAGTTATCGCTACTGAGAGTATCTCATTGGGTTCTGAGGACAGTGGTAACATCTCCAAGACTGAGACTACAACTTCTTTGCCTATTGATGACTTTGAAAGAGACATCACTTCACAAAGGAAACTAGGGTGCCAAGAAACCATATCTAGTGGTGAGAATGAACATACTAGGTATGTTATCTCATCTCCCCATGATTCTTCAAAATAAGATAAGGGAAGTCTGCAACTCACCATAAGAGACCTACTTTCTAAAGTCTCAAACCTTGAATCCAAGGTTAAGACTTTAGAGGATAGGTCTACCACTCAGCAATTTGAGATTGAAAATCCCAAGGCTCAACATGCTGAGACACAAATAGAGAAGTCTGTCAAGCATGTACCAATTCAATTCTTTTTAAGTTCTTCCTCTAGCTTATCTACTTCTCAAGATGATACCACCAAAAAAGGGGAGAATGTACAGAGTCAAGCACATGTGAAAGAAATCTTAGCTCTCTCAACCCTATTTTCATACTACCCTACTCAACAACAATCTACAACCATCTTCCTGAGCCTCTTCCAATAACCTTTCAAGTGGACCCAATGATGCTTATTGATTTCAATAGGTTCTTAACCAAGTTCCTAATAAGCTCCTCATTTGAACAACCTTGTCCAGATGTTGTTGTAACATACTTTAGAGTTGAAGAGCTTCAGAGGTTGAATGCTCCACCTACCTCTGAGGAAGGAGTTGGTCAACCTAAGGTCCATATTGAACCTAAGATTGAGTTAGAAGGGGATATAAGGACTGATGGCCCAACAACTGACTTAGCTGGGACAAGTAGTGAAAATCCATGATCTTCTGAAGCAAGGATCCAATCTTCTGAAGAAGAGATCCAAGCTGTTAAAAACCTTTGATTCGGGATACAACAGATTAGCGTTCTTGAAAAATCGTGTTTTGTGTCAAAGTGTAAAAAACCTTCGATTTTTCAAAAACAACAGCCTTCAGTCGCACGATTGGCTCAATTACACGACTGAACTCAATCGCACACCCCATTCGCACGATTGAACTCAGTCACTCACTCATTCGTATAACTACACAACCCCATTCCCTTGTCTCCGATCGCACACTCCAAACGTACAACTGAATCCAATCGCACGATTGAATTCATTCGCACACTTCAGTCGCATACCTCATCCACATGACTCAACTACTCTAGTCGTGTTAGTCCATTCGTCCATCTCAATCGCGCGACTGAATCCAATCGAACGTTAGAATTCATTCTCACCCCTCATTCGCACGAGTGATCAATTCATCTAGTCCATTCGCATGAGTGAGCCAGTCTAGTTTTAAAGTTCAAAGTTTAAAGAGATGGAAGACCAGTTTTTTGCTTTTACTGCCGGAAGCGACTCTCGCATCTAGAACCTTCTGCTTCTGGAAAATGAAATTGGGAATCACAATAAACCACCTAAACTTATAACATTAAATGATTACCCACAATGGAAACAGAGGTTCGAGATCTATCTAAATGGAGTTGATCAAAATCTTTGGGAATCCATTGAGACAGGTTATAGTATGCCAGTCGGTGCTGATGGTGTTAAGCTAACTTTGGGAGGTATGATTGACAGCCAGAAAGCTAAGTACAATATTGAAAAGATAGTGTATGCCATGTTGACTTAGTCGATACCGATAGATATCTTTCATCAGTTTTCTGAGAACAAACAAGCAAAAAGGCTATGGGAGGATTTGGAGATAAGATATGATGGGAATGCAACGTTAAAGGCATTGAAGGCAAAGGCTCTCAAGGAGTTTGATAACTTCTCCTCAATAGGGAAAGAAAGCTTGGACGATATTATTGACAGATTCTACCATCTGATGAGTGAGCTGCACACTCATGGGGTAACAACGTCTATGGAAGATAAAGTGTCAAGTTTTTCAGATGGGTTTCCGGAGAAATGGGACTCATTTGTGTCTAATATGAGACAGAACAATATTATTGCAAAGTTAGACATAAATGACTTCATCCTGAAATTAAGGGAGGAAGAACGGAGAATGAAGTACAGGTCACAAAAAGGATCCTATGACCATAATCCTTCACTTTATAACTCATCTCCCACTCCAACCAGTTCAGGAGCACCACTTCAAACTGCCTTTGTGTCTAGTTCAGCAGCTTCTTCCCAAACCACTGCTTCTTGATCAAATATGTCAGGGTCACCCACTACCCAATATATAGTGCCTGAAGCCAATGCTACTAAGTTGAAGATCGAGAATCTTGGTAATATCACTGTGAAAGTTGCAAAGGAGCACATGGATCTTCTAGCTGTTGTTGTCCATTCCTATGATGGTCTAGTTGCAGGGAAGATTGGAAATTGCCATCTTGCATATGAAGATTACAAGTAGGTGGACAAAAATGAACTAGAGAGAATGGATATCACGTGGGTCTTGGCGAGTGCTGTCAGAAGGGCGAAAAAGTTTGTGAAAAATACAGGACAAAATTTAGTAACCACAAAAGACACAACCTTTGGTTTCGACAAAACCAAAATTACCTGCTTTAATTGTGGTGAAAAGGGGCATTTCAAATGTGAATGTGTAAAGCCCAAGAAAACAGGCAACGAAAATCCGTTCTTAACCTTCAACCATCAAGACAAAGACAGGAGTGGAACTACCTCGTCAAGCAAAGAGACAAAGGCCTTGACTGCTCAAGGTGATGAAGGGTAGGACTGGATCTTCCGTTTTGTGTCTCTGGGTGAATCAAACATTGCTTGTGTCGAGGGATTGGATGACGGCTCTGCTAGTGAAGGTGAAATCACAGTTGAACAATCAATGTCAGATAACAAAGAAGTTGTGAATGTGGTAAATCACCTGATTGAAGAAGAACTCAGAATGACATGTTCAGATCTCCAGCATCCGAAGAGTCTAACTCTGCATTGATGGCTTATTCAACTGATTTTTCATAGGTAAGTACGAAAGACCAACTTTTTAAAAATCATGCTTGTATTGAATGTAACAAATTTAGAGAAAGCATTAATTTGAAATTTTCTAGGTTATTAGACCACAATGATAGCTTAGTAAATGATTTACAACTATGCATAGAAGCTAATCGTATTTTAAAACAAATTGAGTGCAGTTATAAAGAAAAAATAGAACTTTTCGGTAAACAACTAAGGGAAACCAAGGTTGTTGCACAAGCTAACGATAGAAAGTTTTATTTAAATTCTTTGGAAGAAACAAAGAAAGAGAAAGCATTTTTAGAAGTCGAAGTCAATTCTTTAAAACAAACTGCACAGTTGGACTAGTTCTTCTCACATAGTTTAACACTTAGTGAAAGAACAAAATAATGGGGAAGGGTTGAGTTACAAAGTAGTCCCACCACCACATGAGATCATGTTACATACAAAATGTAGACCTGTAAATAACAACCCAATTAAGGATCATGTGGTGTCCACTCCTCTGGATAGTGATCCTGATTCCACCGATAAACCGGTGAAATCTGTCACTAAACAGAAGGAGGCTACTTTGAATTCTAAAGGCAAGATGCCCGTTGAGAATTTAAATGATGCATTTAAAAGGGTCAATGTAAGTTCAGGTTCACCAAATTCTTTTTCAGAACCCAAACTGACTAAACCAGTTAACCACACACATGTTAGTCATCAAAGTCCAACCAAAGGGCATGTTAAAGATGTTCAAAACGTCAAAACAATTACTTTTGTTAATAAAGGTGATACATCTAAACGAGAAGTGACTAAATCCAACCAGACTCATGTCACACCTGTATCACACTCAACCCCACATAAATAGTTTCCTCAACATCTAGAAGGGAGAACATGTTATATTTATGGAAAGATAGGACACATTTCTTCTAACTATCCTTATTATCAGACTCCTTGACAGAAAATATGAACTTTATGATACAAAACCAAGTTCTTCGAAAAGGAGTTCTATTACTCCACCAAAGAGAATTAATGAACCTAAAGTTCAAACTGTAAGCCAGTCGTCTATCTATCACAAACAGGCCTTACACAAAACTGGCTTATGAAAAAAAAGTCAAGTCCATTGTCTAATAATAAGAACAATAAGAAGAATGATATGCCCTCACCCTCAAATGGATAGTGGGTTGAGTTTATGATGTGTGATTTCTTTGGGTCACCCAAGCCAGTTAAGGCTTGGGTCCCAAACCTAAACTGATCATTTCCTTTGAATGTGCAGGGTGTCCGTTACAGTGCTATCACAAATACCTAGATTGTTGATAGTGGGGCATCTCGACACATGACCGGGAACTTGTCTCTCCTTTTCAATGTCAAACAAATTAAAGGGGGACATTTATCATTTGCTGGGAATAAAGGAGGATACATCACCGCTCAAGGCGAAGTGGGAAAGCAGAAAGTCAAGTTTGACAAGGTCAACTACGTTCAACAACTACAGAATAACTTTCTTTCAGTCTCCCAGATCTGTGACAAAGGATTCAAAGTTGTTTTTGACAACAAGAAGTGCTACGTATTGAAGAAGGATTACATTATCCCGGAGGACAAAATTTTAATGTTAGCTTCAAGATATAATGACTTATATGTCTTTGATCTATCAAAAGCCTCCATAATCGATCATAAAGTTCAATGCTTCTTGTCAAAGGCTACAGAGAGGGACTCAATCTCCTAGCATAGGAAAATGGGACACATCGATCCATGGAGGATGAATCATCTGATATAGAATGATTTAGTTAATGGAGTAAATGTCAAGAACTTTCAACTTCCAAATTTTTGTGTAGCATGTAAGAAAGTTAAACATACCAAGAAGTTTCATAAGGCAAAGAAAGTAAATTCCATTAACCTGCCTCTCGAACTTTTACACATGGATCTGTTTGGTCCTCTTAGCACCAAAAGCGTCGTTGGTGATTTGTACCATTATGTAGTCACCAATGATTACTCAAGATTCTATTGGGTGATGCTTCTGAAATACAAACAAAGACATTTGAATCTTTCAAATAGCTGGTAACTACATTGGAATCACTCTACAAGCTGAAAGTGAGACAGATTCGATCAGACAACGGCATGGAGTTCAAGAACCAGTGGATGGAGGTGTTCTGCAAAGAGAAAGGAATTGTATACCAGTTCACATCTGCCTACACTCCACAAATGAACGGAGTTACTGAACGAAAGAACATGAGCTTGATATAGACAACAAGAATGATGCTAGCCGACTCGAAACTGCCTATCCAATTTTGGAACGAGGTAGTTGCCAATGCATGTTACACCCTCAATTGAGTCTTGGTGGTCAAACGTCATGGTAAAACATGTTATGAGTTGCTCCAGCGCGGTAAACCTAATCTGGAGTACCTCGAACCATTTGGCGCACCATGTATGTTGTTGAAGAAAACTCAGTTAGGGAAGTTCAGTGAGAAGGCTGAAGAAAGGATCTTTCTAGGATAAAATATACCAAACAAGAGAGTTTATAACAACTCAACGGGTCATGTAGAAGTGTGGTGAAACGTTGATGTACAGAGATACACCACCCACTACTGGAAAGGGACCCTTATTCTTCTTCGACTATGATGGATTCTTTAAGTCCTTCAACATCCCTCCCTCCCTTCTTGATGATGAGTTATCGACCAGAATGATGTACCATATCTTAAACACACCATCACTAGACTCGACAACTTCAGTTCCATAAGGCGAATCTTCTAGTTCTTTAGGGGGAGCACTTGATGTAAGCTATTCCTCCTCTGACAATGAAGAAGTGGAGACTGAACAGGTGGACCAGGAGGAACACGTTCCTGCTACTGAAAGTAAACAAGCATCAGATGTTGATGCCTCTGACACTTCGAAACCTCACACTCCAACGGCTACAGATACTGAACCGAGAATTCAAAATCTGGATCAGGAAGTAGTTGTTCCCACCACTCCCGGATCTCGATTAAGTGTATATCATCCTCTGGACAACGTCATAGGGGATGTACAATTGGGAGTACAGACACGAAATCAACTATACTCAGCTGATTATGCCTCAGTCATGGAAAAAGGTTATCTTCACGACGGTGCTTATCAATGTTTTGTGTCTTAATTTGAGTCAAAATATGTAAGTGAAGCCTTAAATGATGAGGCTTGGGTTAGTGCCATGTAAGATGAACTCCTACAATTCAAGAAGCTGGGAGTATGGACACTGGTGGATAGACCAAAAGGTGCCATGGTAATTAGCACTAAATGGGTCTTGAGGTGCAAGAAAGATGACCAAGGGGTCATAATCATAAACAAGGCTCGACATGTGATTCAAGGTTTTAGACAAGTCTAAGGCATTGATTACAATGAAGTGTTTGCACCTATGGCTAGAATGGAAGCAATCCGTATCTTCCTAGCCTATGCATCTTAGATGAAGATTAAAGTTTATTAACTAGATGTCAAAAGTGTGTTCCTTCAGGGTGAAATCCATGAGACAGTGTATGTTAGTCAACTCGAAGGATTTGAGGATCCTTATCATCAGGACAGAGTTTACAAGCTGGATAAGGCTCTCAACGGGCTCCATCAAGCCACTAGAGCATGGTATGAGAAATTCTCAACTCACCTAGTGAAACACAGGTTTCGCAAAGGAGTCATTGACTGTACACTATTTATCAAAGAAAAAGATAATGACTTACTGCTGGTACAGATTTATATGGATGAAATAATCTTTGGTTCCAAAAACGAAGAGTTATGTAAAGAATTTGAATCTGTAATGAAAGTAGAGTTCGAGATGAGTGCAATAGGGGAGATGAAGTTCTTCTTAGGATTACAGGTGGATCAAACACAAAAAGGAATCTTCCTACATCAGACTAAATATGTAGGGAACATCCTTAGTTGGTTTGACATGGAGAATAACATGGAGAATGGTTCAGCTGCTGGAACTCCACTTGCCACGAACCACGACATGGCACCTAACAAAAATGGTGATCTGGTTGATACTACAATGTATAGAGGAATGATCAGATCCCTTATGTATCTCACAGCGTCTCGTCCTGATATCATGTACGCGACGTGTCTTTGTTCCAGATATCAGGCGAAACCAAAAGTCAACCATCTCATAGGTGTTAAAAGGAATTTTCGTTATCTGAAGGGTACTCCATCACTCGGGTTGTGTTATCCTCATGATAATGATTTTGAGCTTACAGCGTATAGTGACTCGGATTATGGCGGTTGCAAAATGAATTACAACATCAGCACGATGTCAGTTCTTTGGTAGACGGTTAGTCACCTGACAGTGTAAGAAGCAGACCTCCGTTGCCCTATCAACATGTGAAACTGAATACATTGCTGCTGCAAGTTGCTGTTCACAAATCATCTGGATTCAACAGCAAATGCGCGACTACGGTTTGCAATTTTCTAACACTCCTATCTATGTTGATAATTATGATACTATAGCCGTCACAAAAAACCGGTCCAACATTCTAAAACTAAACACATTGGTATTAAGTATCACTTTATACGTGACTGTTTTGAAAAGCAATTAATCAATGTGCCAACCTCTACATAAAAGCATTTGATAAACCGAGGTTTTTATATCTATTAGAGGTTAATTGCATGAAAACTAAAAGTGATGTGATTTTAGAGGAAAAAGTACCTAGTCCGACATTTTTTTATTTTAATTTTAATTTTAATTTATTTTTCTGTTTATTAAAAATCCAAAAACCCAAAAATATTTTCGGTTTTAGAATTTTAGGGGGAGAATAAGTAAGATTAGTAGTATATTAGTTGCTTTATTTAATTACTTAAAAAACAAGGGAGGTGGACAACTTAACTAAAAGGAATGTAATCAAGTCTGTGACACTGATTCAACGTTTGTGGAAATGATAGTACACAGGGAACAAATTGTTTGGGACTTTAAAAGATTTTAAATGATTAAGATGCAAAATTAAAAGTATAAGTCTTAGAAGTCTAAGCAAAATAAAAGGAAAAATGATAGTAAAACTAGTATGCTACCAAGGTAACATAAAGAAAGTAGACCTAGAGGTTGCTAGTTCATTATATGATGTGTCGGTAGATTCAACACAATAGATGAGTAGACCTCATTAGTGGTTTAAAATTCAAACTAAGTTGTTCAACTTGATGTGGGTTCCCATCTTATCCCTGGTTAACACAATCAACGCAGTTCCAATAAGGGGTGAAGAGTAAAATAAACGCCACAAATATGGGCGGATGACCATAAAAATGAGCAAAAGCACATGAAAAAAATGCTAAATGCAATCAAGCTAATAACTTATGTTGTTGGTGCGTTATGTGCAAAAAGAAAATAAATGTTCTAACAAGAAGATAGGTTGTGTGCCTCTCTACTGTACGATATCACTGACCTGAGGATAAGCATAACCTAAATATTCTAGAATTCAATGTTGTTTGCCCCTCTCTGTTGTGCGATAGCACTGAACTGAGGCTTGGCATCTCTTTGAAAGCTCTTAGAATAGTTTCTTTTTGAAATATACCCGTAGACCACTCAAAAATCTTCTGAGGAACGTTGATTACCATATAAGCATGGGATCCACAAATGCTTTTTGAAATAATTAAACCTTAACTCATCACCAATGTGTGTCAAAAATCTATGTATAGATTTAAGAGGACAAGTATACTGACAATCATCGTGAGCTGCAGTTCTTGACAGTCAAAATCCTTGTGTGCATCTTATAGCTCTAGTATGATTTCCTAAAATTGCTATTGAATCTCGATCAAAACATGAATCTAGCTTCAAAATAGTTTATTAAAACGTCCCAAATGATTCTTATATACCTGTATGATTCCATAAAGAATCATACCAGAAATGAAAAAATATAATTGAAGGTGTGTTGTCCAGGAAGTAAAATCGGTTTGAAGTACTCTAATAGGTTTAAATGCATCTCCAATCAAAAATACAAAAATATATCTTGTTTTGTTTTTAAATTTCAAGTTTTTTTTATTCATGTTTAGTCATTCGGTAGGTACGAGTCGGACTATACATCTGGATTCAATCTATGAATCACTCAATAAAAGAGGTCACGCCTGAGGTGCCCAATCGGGTCTTTAAGTAAAAAGTATCACGTCTAAGGTGATCAACAATTTTTCAAATTAAAAAGGTCATGTCTGAGATGATCATTGGTCATAACGTCTTATCAATAGTTAATAGGTTAAATGTTTGAAAGTGCATGAGGTCAAACTCATAAGTCTGAGCCATTCGCACGACTGGACCATAAGTATGGAC
>BJCM01126240.1:0-11405 GCA_018326385.1 Flaveria bidentis | reverse complement strand
CTGCAATCTTGAAAACCCATTTCCTTGTGTTGTGTTCTTTTGGTTCTGTCTCATTAATTACTTGTGTTCTTAGTATCATCTTGTGTGGTTAATCCAGTTCACTGTTTGATTAAGTTTGAGTCATTCTCCTCTTTGTGTTGTTGTGTTGTAATTTGCAAGCCTTCAACGGTCCTGCAACTATTATCATGAAAGTTAAGTAAACTAGTCGGCTAATTAACAAATAACTATGACGAACCAAATAAATTTAGAGTAACCCGCTATTTTGTATTTGGTTAAACAAGTAATAATGAAAGAACTTGCCTTTCTTTTACCATGAGAAATTTGATAACAAGCCAACAGTTTAAACATAAGATTTGCAACTTGTCGGAGACATACTTATAGATTCTTGCGAGTTCTTGTGTAACATAATAGTATTTAAGATTAACATGCCCGGATGAAATGTGAAAGTTACACAACATAAGTACATTGAGATCTAACAATATACCCTTTATTCCCATCATACTCCAAACCTGTTGGTTCCATATCTACTTCATTAACATCTAAAAGCATATTAGAGTAAATTAGTATGACTGACTTGTTATTATGTAATAATTAAATGGACTTTAAGATCATAAACATAATACCATGAAATATTTCATCATCACCGTCATCATTCTCATTATCATCCTCATCAACAAGAACCAAACTTTTCTTTGATCTATGTTTAATAAACGTAGGCTTCACTAAATTTTGTTTGAATACCTCCCTTTGCATTGTCTTTTTATTACTTGAAATTAAGTCACCCATGGTAAGTGTTGCTTTTGAATGGTTCTCTCTTACTGTATTTGTATCCGAGACCTTTGGAGCGATCACTCGACGTTGCTTTGTCAAATTAGCAATTTTATTCATAGACATTGGTGAAATATATCATGGACGATATTGATGCAACAAAAATATTATTTTCGTGAAAACATAAATATACAGAGAAAAATTAAATAGTCTTATTACCTTTCTAGCTAGTTCAACACTTGTAGCAACCTCTGTATAATCTTCGCCACTATCATCATCCATTTCAAGAATGTACTCTACATCTCTTGCATTGGAAAATATTGGGTTCAACTTCTTTTTCTTCGATTTTTTACTTTCTACCAAGCTTGTCAAATACTTTGCAATATTTTTTAACTCCCAAATCTTGAAGTCTTGCTTGATTTTCTTGAACCCTTAATCGTTTAAGTTTTTCATAATCATTCAACTGTGTTTTGTTTGCCATTAGATCTGTCAAATTCATACCAAATCATAGCATGGAACAGAACATCACTTCACAAAACATTAAACTCAGTTGTTTTAGTAATTGAATGTATAACAGAAATCTAAACATTAACATACCTAACACCCATTTACAGCACTAAGCATCAAGAGAGAATTCAACTAGAACGAGCAAAATAAACATCACAGTAAAATTTAAACCACATTGTTAAGTTAAAAATAAACCGTCTTAACCTTTTTACCTATCTAATTCAATGCAATATACATGAGTTCAATAACCGTTGTTTAATATTATGCCCCTTTCTTCTTTGCTCAAGTTCATACCGAACGCTTCAAGATAAAACAAGCAGCCCTACAAGATTAATAGCAGTATCCTACCCGAGTGTTTGTTTCACCTATCTGCACCAAACTAGCAAATAACATGGCCTTTTTTGCTAGCAGAAACAGTAAGCAGTGATGCTTAGTGATTATAAAAGTAATTATATTTAAAAAGAGTATGAAAAAAAGACCTTGTAAGAATCAAATTTGTGACCTACAAGAGGGTTGGACAGGCAGGTAACCAAGGTAATCCAGTGAAATAAGACCATATTATTGGTTGCATTCTGATCTTAGTCTTTGTGAACGCATGAACAGACCATTACAATTGACTAATTACCTATGAAAAAATTGCTAATAAACTCTAATGAATTTCATAATAATCACCTACAAAAATATCAGGCATAATTTACCAAATATGGTACAAAATCATCTATCTTCAATCATCAAATGTTTGCACCTGTAAAAAATAAGAAAAACCTAATACTAATTTCTTGATTCAAATAGATAATGAAGGAAGAATACCGATTATTGACTATCATGAAGGCGGAAGATCGGAAACCGAAGTGCTTGAATCAGAGAACGAGATTGTTAAGCATGGAGATCGATCTGGACATTCAATTGCGATTATGATTGGGGGAATACCAATTAGGGGAAGATTTCTAATTTTCAGGAAGTAATGTAAGGCCCGTACCCGGGATGCTTACAGCTGATAAATCATTGCACATAAACAATATAATTTCATTAACTTGATAAAAACATTGCAGCGGAAACATTTAAACACCCATTTCATTATATTACAATAGCTTTTGCAAAATAATACATTGTTATCGGATTACAAAATACATGTTACATTTCAACACAAAAGCATTATAAATATGGATGTCATCCAAAAGAGCTGAGTAGGCGCCCCATGCCATCCTCAGCAACTTTACCTGTCAACTGGAAAAATGCATAAAAAGTCAGCATTGCTGAGTGAGTTCTAATTTTAAGTAAAACATACTTTTCTTTCATTAAAACCGTTCTTTACGTTTTCATGTTATCACACATCATACGTACACATAGATAATATCATTATTATCTTCATCATTCATTCATTAACTTTCATTCATTTATGCTTTCTTACTTTCATTCATACATTCATCATTACTTCTTTTCATTCCATCAAAACCATGAACTTTACCCCATCGTCATGCATAAAGCTGGTACTAGGCCAGGGTCTATCATAGACCTCCCATCATGGCGCACAGCAGCCTGGCCACAGTATATAGGGCAAGCGTCAAAGGTTCTATACAAATGGTCAATCACAAAGAAAGACCCCGGTATGCATCCTTCTGAGGTAGCTAACCCACACACCGTTGAACTAACACCCTTCATTGGGCGTGTTTCCACATACAAGGCTTGAAAGACTTACTTTACTTTTCCTTCATTTATTAATGCATGCATTCATTCATCATGTTCCTCTTTTCATTATCTTCCACTTTATGTTACATAATACTTTCATTTCATTCATTAACATTCAACGTAAACCAAGGGAAAATAAACATACAATGTAAGGAACATCAACATACACAGTCAACGTCATCATACAGGGCATCATACATACATAACATACATCATACACACCATCATGCATAAGCATCGATCATACATCATAACATGCCCATCATAACACCTATGACCTCAAAAAGTCAACTTACATAGCCCATGGGAACCTCCCAAGTCAAAGCCTACATTTCACTTTTCGCCCAAAAAGTCAGAAAATATTCTAAGTGTTCATCTGCATTTCCCCTTTTGTTCATCTGCATTTCTTTTACTCATCCACATTTGTTTTACTCATCCGCATTTGTTCATCCGTATTGACTTTACCCATCCGCATTTGTCAATGTTCATCTGCATTGACTTTACTCATACGCATTTGTCAATGTTCATCCGCATTTATTCATCCGCATTGACTTTACTCATCCGCATTTGTCAATGTTTATCCGCATTGACTTTACTCATCCACATTTGTCAATGTTCATCTGCATTTGTTCATCCGCATTGACTTTACTCATCTGCATTTGTCAATGTTCATCAACATTTGTTCAACCTCATTAACTTTGTTCATCCGCACTTCCTCTGTCGCATGAACTTACTCATCCGCATTTCCTCAGTCGCATGGCTTACTCATCCGCATTTCCTCAGTCGCATGACTTACTCATCCACATTTCCTGGGTCGCATGACTTACTCATCCGCATTGACTTTCTCATCCGCATTGACTTCTCATCCACATTGACTTTCTCTTCCACATTGACTTTCTCATCTGCATTTGTCAATATTCATCCGCATTTGTTCAACACTTAGGCAGTTTTTCTAAACTTAGGCATATGAACTACTGTTTGGGCATATGAGCAGCCTAGGGCACACTTATCATCATGAATCGGTCCCCAAACACCATTTATCATGTTCTAAGCTTAAATCTTACATTCTAAGCCTTAGAAACACAACCATAACATCAACAAGCATGAATATAGACCAAAATCACACCATACCCGCAACATACATACATTCAACACATACGGGTATGAAACACTAATTTTATAAAAAGTTCAATCATGCAATTCTAGCCCCAAAATTAGTTAAAACATGTAAAAAGAGGGGTTCTAGAACTCACCTTTGTAGCTCTTGAGTATGGCTTCTTTCAAACCCGTTTGCAAATGAGTTCAACTACCTAGAAACCCACCAAAAACACACACCCAAAGACACACAACACACATAAGCATACAACCGAGGCTGAAACCAATTAAGAACACCATAAACACACGAATTCTTACCTTGAATTCGACTTATTGCACTTGTTCTTCAAAATACCCGAGAGCTTCAACTCCTTTTCTATCTCTCTGTAACCAGATCCGAATTTTGTGGGTGTAGAGAGAGTGATGGGCGGCCATCACCTTTTACACCTACTTTTTCAAACCTTTTTCCTTTTTGAAATTTTTTACCCCTTAACTTGGGTAAAATATCTTTTCATTCTTATTCTTCATTTTATTCTTTCTTTCTTTGACTCTAAATAACCGGGTGTTACAAGTAATTATGAGGGAACATGTTATTTAGCTTTAAACCACTTGAATCCACCCACCCATTTGGTTTTGTCTATGGTTGGTTATGCATTTTAAAGAAAGAGATGGCATGGGCGTGGGCATATGGTAGTGGGGTTGTAGTCTGAAGTGGGATGCATAAGTGAATAAAAAAGACATACAACTTGACGATGCATATAAAACTAGAAGTTATGAATGCATTTAAATTTACATACTCAAGCAACCACTCACAAAGGTTATTTATTATAATAATTCTTTTTTTGTAAGAATGATATGGATATACATAAGAAGGGATACTAAAAACTTATAATAAAATAATAATAATAATAATAATACACATCGATTTTTTAACGACAAGAGTTTGATCTTGCTTTAGATTATAGGTGTTATCCTAATCAGGCTTACCTGTCTGTTTCCCAACCGGGACTGCACCCCAACTCTCTCAAAAGGAAACCATAAAACATGTTGCTGAGAAAACCCTCTAGCTCAACTCTAAGAATTTTACTTATAGTGAAACTTGAACTCATGTCCACCTAATATTTACATCCATAAGTGACAAATTAGAGTTAATTGGTCAAATTAGATCAAACGATGTCATTGATTGTTGTTTTAGGGTCTCCCATGTTCATTTATAGTCATTTAATATCGCTTTAGGTTATTGAAGATCATATATGGTCCATTAGAGTTATTTAAGGATGTTGGTGGTAAAATAAGATAATAGATTGTTAGACATGAATACGATTATTTATTGTCGATTAGGTACATTTATGATAAATTAGTGTCAATTATGCATTGTTAAAGTTAATTTGATCATTACTGACAAGTCAGAGTTAATTTTAGTTAATTAAGGTGAATAAAGGTTGATATTTGTTGTTTTAAGGTTAATTATGGTCAACCATAATTAATGGTGATTTATTATGGTCATTAACAATTGATTGGAAAGATTGATGTTTCATTAGGGTCATTACGATCAATAGTCCATAAACTATGCATAAAATTATTTTCATGACCGAGCTAACCCGCTCATTTTCTTTGATCTTTTAGGGTTAGAATAATTTTCAATGGACAACCAGAGTTAATCATGGTCGTCAAACGTTGTTTTATGAAACTGATGGTACATTAAGGTCAATGATGGATCGCTAGGGTCATTTAGGGACATCGTTGGTAAAATGAGGTTACTGATGGTCAAATAGGCTTATTAATGATCTAATAATCTAATGAAAATTAGACTGCTCAGTCAAAGCTTCAACACCTGATAAGGGTTTTGGAGAAAGTCTTTTTTCCATCTTCTCATTGAATGCACTTTTATTACGACGCCATGGGTGGTCAGCATCTAAAAATCTACAGTGATCCATATAGCATGTTTTCTTACTATGTTTTAAGTAAATTGAACTAGTTTCATGATTGCAACATGGACATGCAAAATATCCCTTTGTTTTCCACCCTGACAAGATTGAGTAACCTAGAAAATCACTAATTGTCCATGTTAATGTTGCATGCATTTTAAATATCTCATCTTTAGATTTATCATGTCTCCAACCCATTAACCCACAAATCCTTAAGCTCATCAACTAAAGGTTGTAAATTAGTATCTATGTTATTACCTGGAGATTCTGGTCTAGGTATCAACAAAGATTGCATAAAGTTTTCTGGTTTTATTGCCATCCATGGAGGGAAATTATAGTTAACTAACACCACAGGCCAAGTGTTGTGAGCAACGCTCATTGTTCCAAATGGATTAAATCCATCACTTGCCAACCCTAACCTCACATTTCTAGTTTCTTTTGCAAATTGAGGATATAAAGAATCAAATCCCTTCCAGCTTTGTCCATCTGCAGGATGTCGTAAATTTCCATCTTTAGGACGTCCTTCATCATGCCATGTCATATGTTTAGCTGTTTCAGAACACATGAAAAGTCTTTACAGCTTCGGTTTTAAAGGAAAATGCCAAAAACTTTTGCCGGAACTTTTAAAGATTTTTTAGAATTTTCACTATGTTTGTTCTATTGCTTCTCGTTCACTTGTTTCCACCTAGAGGTGTGGCATGGCATGCTTCATTATGTTCATACTCTTTCCAATAAAGGATACAATCATTTGGACAAGCAGGAATCTTCTTATAATTAAGCCCTAAATCTCTTATTATTTTTCTAGCTTGACTAAAAGTTGCTAGAAGTTTTGCCTCTAGAATCATTTCTTGAAGAATTCGTAGAAGATCATCAAAGGCCACATTACTAATCCCATGAAGGGTCTTGTAGTGAAGAAGTCTGACGATGAAAGATAGCTTTGAAAAACTTTTACACTCGGGGTATAACTCTTCCTTTCCATCTTCTACCAGCTCATTGAACTTTTTAACGTTTTCATTTATACCTCCTTGTATTGTATTTGTTTCATAGTATCTCTAAATCTATCATGCAATAATTCATCAAAATCATCATGCATATCATCTTCAATACATCTATGTCAATATTCAATCTTGTTTGTGAGGAGGTTTCTCCATAAAAAACCCATACATTGTAGTCTTCTACAAATCCGTATCGTTTTAAATGATCGAATACTTCATCTCTTTGATGCCAATAACGATTCATACAATGTTTGCAAGGACAACATATTTGAGACCCTTTTGGCGCCTTAGAAAATGACGCATTAAGGAATTCAGTAACTCCGGCTTCAAACTCAGGTAACCGTCTAGGTAAATACATCCAGTTTCTAGCATTCTCCATGTCACTAGTATCCTAAAGATTATAGCAACAATAAGGTTTAAACACCGGTGTTCCATTCAAAATCATTACTATAGCTATAAATATCAAACATTCACATTATACCTACACCAAAACACTATTAATATTAGATTCATACATATGATAGAAACAATCTAACAATGAAAATTATGTGTTCTTTGTATTAGGGATAACCCCACTAAAACCTCATTTAAGCGTTTAACCTACACTAAAAAACACCAGATTATGAAAAATTCTCATATTTAGAACACCAAAGAACATGACAAATGAAATATTAAGTCACTTTTTTGGTGATTAAATTTTTAACAAAACAACATATATATTTTCAGGTCGCTCGATCGGGTCGGATCGGAATAACTATTTTGTCTATCTTAACATAAAAATAATACGAAAAGAAATAAATTAATACTTACATTTTATAGTAGTTCCGTATGATAATATTTTATTTAAAAATTTTAATTTTAAACGACATATAGGTTGCATCACAAAAAAAAGAGCTTGTAACTGTGATGAAATCCGCAAGGTAGAATCTGACTGAAGTTGAACTACGGAACATGCTCAATGAAGCTGATGTTGATGGCAATGTGACCATTGACTTCCTTGAGTATCTAAATCTAATGGCTAAAAAGATGAAGGATATAGACTCAAAGGAAGAATTGAAAGAGGCATTTAGAGTTTCTGATAAGGATCAAAATGGTTTATTTTCACTACAGAGCTTCATCATGTGAAGAACTAAAGAAGTAACATGGTGAAATATCAAAATTAACAAACAAATTAACTTGATTCTAGATTTGTAAATACCCAAATTAACAAACAATTTATACATTCTATATTTTAAATCTAGCAACCTATAAAACCAAATCAACACTAGTGTGTTCAGCAAAGTAAAATGTATTAGAAACATGTAAAACCAAATAACAAAACCCAGAAAAGACTGTAGGCCCTTCAAGTTATCATAAATTTTTGTATGAATAACAACACCAAAAACCCGGTAAATTTCTGAACATTATCCCTGCAACATGCTTAACATATGTGTTCAACATCAAAAGAAGTCCATAGTGACTTTCTAACATAGCTTTCTGAATCTAATCCCAGCCACATTACTAACATATTGGAGTTACCAGACACAAAAGTAGTTCCACATAGTTACTAAAATTTATTAAGAAATATGCTCAATTAAAGAGTCATGTGGTACCACCATAGTGACTTAATGTCTCAAATGTTTTGTGTTCACAGAGAGTTGATATCAAACCACATAAATTTTACATGAATAAAGAAATAAAAATTTCAGATTGATGCAATACAAACAAGAATGAGAGAGTTCTAAGAGAGAAAGAGAGGAAGAAACTTTTGTTTTCATTGCATAACATATAAATGATCTGCTACAAAGGATCTGATTACTTTAACTTTAAACATGGTGAAATATCAAAATTAACTTGATTCTAGATTAAATACCTCAAATCGATGGCAACAGGCAGTAGGCGCAGCAAGGCGAAGGAGGCCACAGGTGGCCGGAGCACCTGAGCAGGCAACAGCGGGGGGGGGGGGGGGGGGGGGAGCAGTTCGAATGTCTGCGATTTTTTATTTTTCGTGTTCTAGTTTGATTGAGATGCTTCCTTCTATAACTAGGTTTAGTTTGGGTTTTTTTAATGTAAAGATCTGATTTTAAGAATATTAAACTAAGCTGGAGAATGAAATCATATAAATACCCCTTGGTTTAGTGGTTAAATTTTATGTTTGCATATCACATTACCTGTGTTCGATTCAAGGGAGAAATAATCTTTTTTATTAGAATTTTTCTTAATTAATAAAAATAACTCCAATAGTGAACCTAGTCATTTTTTTCACTTATTTTTTAATCAAAGGCATCTACACCACACTAACATATGAAAATCACAATTCTCATTAATTCCTCTTTATAATATTTCTATGTTAATTAACAAAGTATATTTAAAAAATTATATTAAAGAATCTATTAAGTTAATTTAACTTTTGGAAATTACATAATATATAAAATCAATTTAAAATTCACTCATGCATCTTAAAATTGAATTAAAATTATATCATTTTAACTCATAGCTTTTTGATATTTTCAAACTTTAAATATGAACCAACCATCCATCACAACCTTTTAAAATAAGTTTCGTATTTAACTTTTAACTACATACCATTTTCAAAAATAGTTGCATATATATTGTTTTCATATTGCAACCATGTCAAAAGTTACATATAGAAATACAATTTGCAACATTTCTTAAAATGTTGCAATCTTTACTACAATTTGCAACTTTTTAATAAAAAAGTTGCTAATTTAATATTTTTGCAACCTTTTTATAAAAAACGTTGCATTAAATATTCACATGCAACCTTTGTGTTTAGCGAAGTTACATTAGAGTTAAATGCAACTTATTTAAAAAAATTACTTTTAAAAAGTAAAATTAGGCTTATTTTCTAGTATAGCTTGCTCTCTTGAAAATATTCAAAGTTGTCTCATTCATGAATAAAATTCTACGCACGGTGTTCATTGGAGTAGTTGAACATAATTAATTAGAAGAGTCTTCGCTCTAAAGTAGCATTCCAACATGAAATTACTGAATTAATTAATTGTAATTTTTTTTGAACGGCCAACGAATAATTTTTTAAGCCCGGTCACCCAGGTAAACCCATTGACGAAAGGCCACCCACGCCCGCGAACACACAAAGCGCCAGTGACCAGGCTCGCCCACCATTCCAAGGGAAATCCACCACCTAAAGGTCCACTGTGTTAAAACCATTGACCCACTAGAAGCATATTGCATTTAGTGAGACTCCAACCCATGACCTCCATTTTGAAAAGTCATAGGGTGACTCTTCCTAAACCATTTGATCTAGGACTAATTGACTAATTAATTGTACTACTCAGACTAAAACGAAATTTATGAATAATACTACTTAAAGAAAAAACAAAGAATAAATCAATATATGAATAATACTACGTAGAGATTAATGAAGAGCCTGATGCAACCTAAACATCTTAAGTCTATCCTGCATGCTGCACAAGTACATTAAAGAAGAAGCTTAGGAAGTTTCACACATGACACAGAAAATACTCTAAGTGTGAAATCTTCCAAAGCCAAGACCAATATCTTCTGAAGCCAAACATGAAGTCTTTCGAAGCCTCAGAGACAAAGTCTTCCGAAGCTTCAAGTTCATGAAGACAGATTTCTTCCGAAGACTTTTAGTAACATGCTTTATCTGATGTACTGTTCCATAAAGCTGGACACCTGCATCTCTGTAAGGTCACCAACTTACATGAGTTGGTGAAAAGGTCCATGCTTTCTGTAACTGTACATTGAGGTCTTGAGTCTGTAACTTTCTAATTTATGTACTTTATCCTTTTTGTAATAGATAAGGATGTGAGCTATGGCATGTCATAGTCACAAGTCAAAAGACAATCTGCCTTTTGACTCTACAATTGATTTTGTTTGTGTCTAGTCAATTGTATCCGGCTGGCTTACAAAGTATAGCCGGCTGTAGGATGTAGTATAAGTATCTCGTGTTCTTGTATCTTTCCAAAATATGCTTTGTAACACTTGTAATAGAACATAGAGAAAGCAATATACAGCATTCTTGAAAACCATATACTTGTATTCTTTGTGTTCTGTCTCTTGCATTACTTGTGTTCTTAGTATCTCAACTTGGTTAATCCAGTTTAATGTTTGATTAAAGTTTAGTTAATCTTCTCTTTGTGTTGATGTGTTGTAACTTACACCCTTCAACGATCCCGCATTTGGTATTAGAGCGTTTCAGGTTCTTGATATAAGATATCACCATCTTAAGATCCCTCACACACACAAATACTAAACTTTTCAAATGGCAACCATTTCCAAAACTGATATGAAAACTGGAACCATGAACAAGTCCCCACTGATCACTCTTGATGAGTTTGACACCTGGTGTTTAAGAATGGAAGGTTTCATCAGGTCTCTTGATTCAAGAATGTGGGAGTCTATTGAAAATGGACCTTTCATACCCAGCACACCTTCT
>BJCM01126119.1:0-13529 GCA_018326385.1 Flaveria bidentis | reverse complement strand
AGTCTACATCAGCTGAAGACAAAGTCTGAAGACAAAGTCTGAAGACAAAATCTGAAGACAAAGTCTGAAGACAAAGTCTGAAGACAAAATCTGAAGACAAAGTCTGAAGACAATCGTCTGAAGACAAAGTCTGAAGACATCAGCTGAAGACAAAGTCTGAAGACATCAGCTGAAGACAAAGTCTGAAGACATCAGCTGAAGACAAAGTCTGAAGACAGTTTTCAGAAGTTGTCATAACAGCTGAAGAAGTTCTCTTCAGTAGTTGTGATGGTTTACTTTCAGTAGTTGTCTTTACTTCTTCAATAGTTTGTAATTAGTAGTTTAGTATAATCTAAAACATCTGAAGTCCTTACACTTTAGATGTTGTAGGTTCAGTAGTTATAGAATACTTAAGCTTTTATTGTAAGATGTCCTCAGTTGTTGTGGACATCTTCAGTAGTTTTCAGTTAGTTTCAGCTGTTTGAATAATCTGTTAGTTGTCACTATCAGGTGACATCTGTTGACGTCACATTCCTCTATAAAAGGAATGTTGACCAAATTTGTAAATTGCCGAAGCTTATGAGTGAATGAATATATTATCTTTTGCAGAAAACTCTCTCTCTATAACCGTCACTGTTTGATTGAATATTCGTATTATTCTTGCTTAAATTTCGTCTAATTCTAGTACTATTCCGCTGCATATCATAACTTAATTGATCAAACTAGATCTTCGATCTCCAACATATACACTGTCTCACAAATTTCACCATGAAGAAATGCACTCTTGACAACTAGTTGATAAACTTTAATCTACATGTAAGAAGCATAGGCTAGGAAGATTCGGATTGCTTCCATTATAGCCACAGGTGCAAACACTTTATTGTAATCAATGCCTTCGACTTGTTTAAAACCCTGAACCACAAGTTGCGGCTTGTTTCTTAATATGACCCCTTGGTCATCTTTCTTGCATTTCAAGACTCATTTAGTGCCAATTACCTTAGTACCTTTTGGTCTATCCACCAGTGTCCAAACTCCTAACTTCTTGAGTTGTAGGAGTTCTTCTTGCATGATACTTACCCATGCCTCATCGTTTAAGTCTTCACTTACATATTTTGGCTCAAAATAAGACATAAAACATCGGTAAGCACCGTTGTGAAGATAGCCTTTTTCTATGACTGAGGCATAATTAGTTGACTATAGTTGATTTCTTGTCTGTACTCCCGAATGTACATCCCTTATGACATTGTCCAAAGGATGATATAAATGTATTCGAAATCCGGGAGTGGTGGGAACGACTACTTCCTGATCCAGATTTTGAATTCTTGTTTCAGTATCTGTAGCCGTTAGAGTGTGAGGTTCCGAAGCATCAGAAGCATCAACATCTAATGATTGTGTACTTTCAGTAGCAGGAACTTGTTCCTCGTGGTCCGCCTGTTCAATCTCCACTTCCTCATCGTCAAGAGTCGCTTACATCAAGTGCTCTCCCTAAAGGACTAGAAGATTCACCTTGTGAAACTGATGTTGTTGAGTCTAGTGATGGTGTGTTTAAGACATCGTACATCATTCTGGTCGATAAATCATCATCAGGGAGGGAGATATGGATGTTGAAGGACTTAAAGAATCCATCATAGTAAAAAAAGAATAAAGGTCCCTTTCCAGCAATGGGGTTGGTGTATCTCTGAACATCAACATTGCACCACACCTCTACCTGACCCGTTGAGTTGTTATAGACTCTCATGTCCAATATATTGTATCCTAGAAATATCCCTTCTTCATCCTTGTCACTGAACTTCCCTGACTGAGTTTTCTTCAGTAGCATATATGGTACATCAAATGGTTCGAGGTACTGCAGATTAGGTTTACGTCGCTGGAGCAACTCATAACATGTTTTACCATGATGTTTGACCACCAAGACTCGATTGAGAGTGTAACATGCATTGGCAACTGCCACGTTCCAAAATTGGATAGGCAGTTTCGTGTCGGCTAGCAACTCCTTTCGTTTGAGGGGTGTAGGCAGATGTGAACTGGTGTACAATTCCTTTCTCTTTGCAGAATGCCTCTATCCACTGGTTCTTGAACTCTGTGTCGTTGTCTGAGCGAATCTGTCTCACTTTCAGCTTGTAGAGAGATTCCAATGTAGTCACCAGCTGTTTGAAAGATTCAAATGTCTCTGATTTGGATTTCAGAAACATCACCCAAGAGAATCTTGAGTAATCATCAGTAACTACATAACAATCAAATCACCAGCCATGCTTTTGGTGCTGACAGGACCAAACAAATCCATGTGTAGAAGTTTGAGGCAGGACAATGGAATTTACTTTCTTTGCCTTGTGTGACTTCTTGGTCTGTTTACCTTACTTACACGCTACACAAAAACCCAGAAGGTGAAAGTTCTTGACATTTACTCCATTCACTAAATCATTCTGGATCAGATGATTCATCTTCCGTGGATTGATGTGTCCCATTCTCCTATGCCAGGATATTAATTCCCTCTCTGTTGCCTTTGACAAGAAGCATTGAACTTTATGATTGGTTGTGGAGGCTTTTGATAGATCCAAGACATATAAGTCATTATATCTTGAAGCTTACATTAAGATTTTTTCCTCCGGGATACTGTAATCCTTCTTCAATACGTAGCACTTATTGTTGTCAAAAACGACTTTTAATCCTTTGTCACATATCTGGGATACTGAAAGCAAGTTATTCTATAGTTGTTGAACTTAGTTGACCTTATCAAACTTGACATTCTGGTTTCCCACTTTGCCTTGAGCGGTGAAGTATCCTCCTTTATTCCCAGCAAATGATACATGTCCCCCTTTAATTTGTTTGACATTGAACAGGAGAGACAAGTTCCTAGTCATGTGTCTGGACGCCCCACTATCAACAATCCAGGTATTTGTGATAGCACTGTAACGGACACCCTGCACATTCAAAGGAAACGATCAGTTTAGGTTTGGGACCCAAGCTTTAACTGGCTTGGGTGATCCAGAGGAATCACACATCATAAACTCAACCCACTGTCCATTTGAGGGTGAGGGCATATCATTCTTCTTATTGTGCTCATTATCAGACAAGAGACTTGATTTTTCTTTCCATAGACCAGTACTGTGCAAGGCCTATTTGTGATAAACAGACGACTGAGTTACAGTTTTAACTTTAGATTTATTAATTCTCTTTGGTGGAGTAATAGAACTCCTTTTGGAAGAACTTGGTTTTGTATCATAAAGAACAATTTTCTGTCTAGGATTCTGATAATAAGGACAGTTGGAAGAGATGTGTCCTCTCTTTTCACAACTGTAGCATGATCTCCCTTCTACATGTTGAGGACACTGTTTATGTGGAGTTGAGTGTGATATAGGTGTGACATGAGTCTGGTTGGTTTTGGTCACATCTAGTATAGATGTATAACCTTTATTAACAAAATTAATTTTTTGAGGTTCCGAACATCTTTAACATGCCCTTTGGTTGGACTTTGATAACTAACACATGTGTGGTTAACTGGTTTAGTCAGTTTAGGTTCTGAAATAGACTTTGGTGAACCTGACCTTACATTAACTCTTTTAAATGCATCTTTTAAGTTCTCAACGGGCATCTTTCCTTTTGATTTCAAAGTAGCCTTGTTCTGTTTAGTAACAGATAGTGGAATCTGGATCACTAACCAGAGGAATGGACACCACATGATCCTTAATTGGTTGTTATTTACAGGTCTATATTTTGTGTTTAACATGATCTCATGTAGAGGTGGGACTACTTTGTAACCCAACCCTTCCCCATTATATCGTTCTTTCACTAAGTGTTGAACTATGTGAGAAGAACTGGTCCAATTGTGCAGTTTTTGTTTTAAAGAATTGACTTCGACTTCTAAAACTGCTTTCCTTTCTTTGTTTCTTCCAAAGAATTTAAATAGAACTTTATATCATTAGCTTGATTAAAATCAATAACCTCGGTTTCTCGTAGATGTTTACCTAAAAGTTATATTTTCTTTATAACTGTGTTCATTTTGTTTCAAAATACGATTAGCTTCTGTGCACAATTGTAAATCATTTACTAAGCTATCATTGTGATCTAATAACCTAGCAAATTTCAAATCAATGCTTTCTCTAAATTTGTTACATTCATTACAAGCATGTTTTTCAAAAAGTTGATCTTTTGTACTTACCTGTGAAGATTCAGTTGAATCAACCATCAATCCAGAATTTGACTTTCGGATGCTGGAGATTCTAAACATGTCATTCAGAGTTCTTCTTCAATCAGGTGATTTACAACATTCACAGCTTCTTCATTATCTGATAGTACTTGTTCAACTATGATTTAACCTTCACTTGCAAAGCCGTCATCCAATCCCTCGATATAGGCAATGTTTGATTCACCCGGAGATACAAAACTGAAGGTCCAGTGCTGCCCTTCGTCACCTTGAGCAATCAAGGCCTTTTTCTCTTTGCTTGACGAGGTAGTTCCACTCTTGTCTTTGTCTTGATGGTTGAAGGTTGAGAATGAATTTTCGTTACCTGTTTTCTTGGGCTTTACACATTCATGTTTGAAATGCCCCTTTTCACCACAATTAAAGCAGGTAACTTTGGTTTTGTCGAAGCCAAATGTTGTGTCTTTTGTGGCTACCAAATTCTATCTAGTATTTTTCACAAACTTTTTTGCCCTTCGGATAGCACTTGCCAAGGCCCACATAATATCCATTCTCTCTAATTCATTTTCATCCACCTGCTCATATTCTTCATCTGCAAGATGGCAGTTTCTAATCTTCCCTACAACTAGACCATCATAGGAATGAATAACAGCTGCTAGAAGATCCATGTGCTCCTTTTCAACTTCCACAGTGATATTACTGAGATTTTTGGTCTTCAACTTAGTAGCATTGGCTTCAGGCACTATATTTTGGGTGCAAGATGACGCTGATGGTTTTGATCCTGAAGCAGTGGTTTGGGAAGGAGCTGCTGAACTAGACACAAAGGTAGTTTGAAGTGGTGCACCTTGAATTGTTTGGAGTGGGAGATGAGTTATAAAGTGAAGGATTCTTGTCATAGGATCCTTTCTGTGACTGGTATTTCATCCGTAGTTCCTCCTCCCTAAATTTCAGGATGAAGTCATTTATGTCTAACTTTGCAAGTATATTGTTCTGTCTCAGATTAGACACAAGCGAGTCCTATTTCTCCAGCAAACCATCAACAAAGCTTGACACTTTATCTTCTATTGACGTGGTTACCCCATGAGTGTGCAGCTCACTCATCAGATGGTAGAATCGGTCGATAATATCATCGAAGCTTTCTTTCCGGATTGATGAGAAGTTATCAAACTCCTTCTTGAGAGCCTTTGCCTTCAATGCCTTTAACGTTGCACTCCCATTATATCTTTTCTCCAAATCCTCCCATAGTTTTTTCGCATGTTTGTTCTTAGAAAATTGATGAAAGATATCTTTCGGTATCAATTGAGTCAACAGGGCATACACCTTCTTTTCAACATTGTACTTAGCTTTCTAGTTGTCAGTCATACCTCCCAAAGTTAGCTTAACACCATTAACTCCGACTAGCATACTGTAACCTGTCTCAATGGATTCCCAAAGATTGGGATCGACTCCATTTAGATAGATCTCGAATCTTTGTTTCCATTATGGGTAATCATCTAATGTTATAAGTTTAGGTGGTTTATTGTGATTCCCAATTTCATATTCAGAAGCAGAAGGTTCTGGATGCGAGAGTCCCGTCCGGCAGTAAAAGCAGAGAACTGATCTTCCATCCCTTTAAACTTTGAACATCAAAACTAGACTGGCTCACTCGTGCGAATGGACTAGACGTATGGATCACTCGTGCGAATGAGGTATGCGATTGAAGTGTGCGAATGAATTCAATCATGCGATTGGATTCGGACGTACGTATGAAGAGTGCGATTGGGACAAGCGAATGGGGTTGTTCAGTCATATGAATGAGTGAGCAACTGAGTTCAATCGTGCGAATAGTGTGTGCGATTGAGTTCAGTCGTGTGATTGAGCTAATCGTGCGACTGAAGGATGCTGTTTTTGCAAAATCAAAGGTTTTTGACACTTTGACACAAAAACATGATTTTTCAAGAACCCTAATCTGCCGTATAGAAAAAAATGTAAACATTGAGACCTAGAGACGTCGAAAACACTTTTTGACCCAAAAGAATGACTCTTTTGAACGAAAAACGTGATTTTTACATCGAAACTAATCGAATCACACGCAAAATCAAGAGCCAAAGCTCTAATACCACTTGTTAGGACCGTGTACGTACGGAGTACTAACTGATTATGCATAAAACCAAATCAAATAATGCGAAATCCTCTTTGATTGGCGATCCAATCAGTGAGAATGCAATCTTGATCAATCTAACGATTAAAGAAATGTTAAGAACGAGTAGAAGATGATCAGATGCGAACTATGAACTTGGAATAGGGTTTCTAGACACTCTGGAAGGCTAGGTTATGAGTATGTGTCCAAGTCTCTATTTTTCCACGAATTAAGTGTTATTTATAGGTTTGCAGTCTTCATTCGTGCGACTAAACCATTAGTATGGTTCACTCGTGTGACTGACCCATGCGACTGTTTCATACGCACGACTGAAGTTCAGTTGTGCGACTGAGTCAATTTCATGTCTCATTCGTACGACTGATCCAGTCATCTGGCTCAGTCGTGCGACTGGTTCATTAGCATGATGTATTCATGCGTATGGTCCATAAGTATGGTCCATTAGCATGAATCATCATATAACAACTTCAAACCTATATAATAAGTTTATATATGAATCAGATATAAGTAACCATCAAAACACAAATCATATATTATTACATTGTTTCATTACACATATGTAAGCCATGACAGACTTTTACATTAAGTACATAAATTAGGGACATATATATCAACAATATTTATTAATATTTTTATAAATATTATTATTATTAATATTATTATTACTATTTTTATTAATATTATTAGCTATTAAAAATAATTAAAGACAATAAGGAAATAAGCATGACTATTCAATAAGTTTCATATTTGACAACAATGGTCCCTACAAGAATAAACGATGCTAACTTTTAATTAACAGAAATATATAGGATGTTATATATAGTCTCCCCAACTTTTAAGAATTTCATCCCGAAATTAAGAATAGCTTTTAAACGAATAAATTTTGGTATTTCTTCATCAAATGTTCCTCGCGTTCCCAAGTAAACTCAGGTCCATGCTTATTCTCCCAACGAACCTTGACGATCAGGGTAGTAGTGGTTCTAGTCTTCTTCATGATGCAATCCATGAACTCAACGGGCTTCTCAACAAAATGTAAGGACTCGTCGATCCGGATGTAATCCAAAGGGACATGCAAACTTTCGTCAGCCAAACATTTCCTCAAATTTGAGACATGGAAAACAGGATGAACCCTGTTAAGATAAGAAGGTAGTTTAAGTTTATAAGCCACTTTCCCGATCCTTTTAAGGATCTTGAAAGGTCCTACAAACCGTGGAGCTAATTTACCCTTCTTTTCAAAGCGAACGACTCCCTTCCATGGTGAGACTATAAGAAGAACCATATCCCCAACTTGGAACTCCAACGGCCTGCGTCTTTTATCTGCATAACTCTTTTGTCGGCTTCTAGCCACTTCAAGATTTTTATGAATCGTGGAGACTTTATCGGTCGTTTCTTGTACGAGTTCATGACCAGTGATGAAATTTTCACCAATATTCGTCCAACAAATTGGGGAACGACATTTGCGACCATAAATTGCTTCAAAAGGTGCCATCTTGATACTCGAGTGGTAACTATTATTATAAGAGAATTCTACAAGAGGTAAATTCATATCCCATTCACCACCAAAGTCAAGGACACAAAGGCGCATCAAATCCTCTAGGGTGTGAATTGTTTGCTCAGTTTGACCGTCCGTTTGAGGATGGTAAGCCATGCTTAGATCCAGTTGTGTACCCAAGAGTTCTTCTATAGACGATCATATGTGTGAAGTGAAATGAGCATCTAGATCGGATATGTTATGTAAAGGTATGCCGTGACGACTCACAATCTCATCAATGTATATACAAGCCAACCTTGATAAGTGTCACGTATGGCTATGAAATGTGCCGATTTGGTCAAACAATCGACAATCACCCATATTCTATCTTTACCATGAGAGGTGCGAGGTACTTTAGTTATGAAATCCATGGATATATCTTCCTATTTCCACATAGGAATCATGGGTTGTTCAAGCAATCCACTAGGACGTTGATGTTTGGCCTTAACCTTCGTACACGCAAGACACTTGGCTATGTAAGTTGCGATATCTTCTTCATTCCAGGCCACCAGTTTTCTCCACTCTGATCCATATACATCTTATCATAATCAATATGAATAGAGAAACGAGTTTGATGAGCTTCATTCATGATGAAGGTACGAAGATTATCACAATTTGGAACCAAAATTCGATTTAGAAAATACAACAATCCATTGGGTTTCGTTTCTAGTTAAGCTCGAATATTGTTTTCCAAATCTTCACCCATTTTTCCTTCGGCTTGAACCGTATGTTGAGCCTTCAAGATACAAGTCTCTATGTCATAATCAATCCTCATATTTTGTTGAAGCACCATAGTCTCATTAATATCCAGACGAATCTCCGTATCGAATTCTCCTAGGGTATCAAACCATTTCCATCTACCGCGAACTTCTTGAAACGAGACCATCTTGTTATGAATCTTATGACTTAGTGCATCGGCTACGACATTTGCTTTTCCAGGGTGGTAACGAATGTCACAGTCATAATCACTAATCAACTCAAGTCAATGATGTTGTCATTTGTTGAGATCTTTTCTATTAAAAACATGTTGAAGGCTTTTGTGATCAGTGTAGACTATACATTGCATCCCATAAAAGTAATAATCTTTTAGGAAAAACCACAACACCAAGTTCAAGATCACGGGTCGTGTAATTCACCACCTCATGGACCTTCAGTTGCCTTAATGCATATACTTTGACCTTTCCTCGTTGCATAAGAACACAACCAAGGCCTTGCCTAGATGCATTACAATATATGGTGAAATCATCATTTCCATCGGGAAGAGTTAAGATATGAGCATTACACAGCTTGTGCTTTAATGCTTCAAAGGCTTCTTCTTGTTCAGACCTCCACTCGAATGGTTTATTCTTTTGGGTTAAGGAAGTAAGCGGTTTCTCTATTCTAGAGAAGTTGGCAATGAAACGTCGATAATAGCCTACTAAACCAAGAAAAGAATGAACTTCAGTTGTGGTTTTGGGAACACACCAATTTTTCACAGCTTCCACCTTTGTAGGGTCAACATGAATTCCTTGGCTATTCACCACATGTCCTAGAAATTGGGCCTCCTAAAGCCAGAATTCACACTTTGAGAATTTTGCGTACAGTTGTTCTTTCTTCAATAGCTCAAGAACTTGTCGCAAGTGAAGTTCATGATTGGTTTTAGGACTTGAATAAATAAGTATGTTGTCTATGAACACAATCTCAAACTTGTCAAGATACGGTTCAAATACTCAATTCATGAGATCCATAAAGACAACAGAAGCATTTGTTAACCCAAAGGGCATAACCATGAACTCGTAGTGTCCATATCGAGTACAGAGTGCAGTCTTTGGGATATCATCATCATAAACTCGTAGTTGATGATAGACAAAATGTAAACTGATTTTGAGAATATAGCAGCTCCTTGAAGTTGATTAAAAATGTCATCCATATGAGGAAGAGGGTATAAGTTCTTGATAGTAAGTTTGTTGAGCTTATAGTAATCAATGCACATAAGGAACGATCCATCTTTCTTCTGCACGAACATAATAGGTGCACCCCATGGCGAAGAGCTAGGACGGATAAAGCCTTAATCTAACAGTTCTTGAATTTGACTGGCTAACTCTTGCATTTCCGATAGTGCAAGTTAATAAAGTGACTTAGCCATGGGGTTCGCTCCTCAAATCAAGTTGATCTTAAACTCAAATTCACGTATGGGAGGTAGACCACTAAGGTTATCGGGAAACACTTCTGGAAAGTCTCGTACAATCGGAACTTCTTTAAGGTCTTTCCCTTTGACTTTCATGTTGACCACATAGGCCTAGAAAGCCATGTAATTCTTACTTAGACATTTTCGGGCTTAAGTACACGACATAAGCTTGAGTCCTTTGGAAGATTTTTCACCGAACACTTTCAATGTATCCCCCAAAGGTAAAGGAATTTGAATGCACTTCTCGAAAAAAATTGATTTCCGCATGATGTTTGGCTAACTAATCCATTGCGATGATGATATCAAAAGTTCCAAGTTTCATAGGAATGAGATCGATTAGGAAATCATGTTCGTTTAGTCTCAAGATGCAATCATGAATAATGAGATCAACAGTGATGGGTTCTCTATTGTTGACATAAACGGTGAGTGGCTTTTCTAATTTTGTATGCAACTTAGCAAGTACAAGCTAATATTCTTACAATACAAAACTCTTATCGGCTCCCGAGTCAAACAAAATATAAGCATAGAAATTATTGACAAGAAGCATACATGTTTAGTTTTAAAGACGATTAACGATATAGGTAAAGCAATAGAAAAACTTAGTTTACAAAGCGTAAGGTTGGATTCGATGTACCGTTCACCACTTCATTATTTTCTTATGCTTAATTTGTGTTAATTTTGAAAGCACAACCTCGAGTTTGTGGAACATTTCCCACAAGACGAGGGCATTATGGGACTAGCATAGGCCCTAGCAGTAGGAGCTTGTGCAACACGAACGAGTTGCCTTTTGGGTACTTTAGGCGTTGTCACAGCAAAGTTTCAGGCTGATGTGAACTTACGCTTCTTGTTGTTGTCGAGCGGTTCATTCTTCCCCTCCTTGGTTGCTTCATGAACCGCTTTCTCAATCTTCTTATCACCTTTAACAAACAAGGTGCCCGCTCTAATATGGTTTTTAGTGAGTTGAGTGGTGATGGTAATTGCATCATCCAGAGTTGTGGGTCTACTACCCAACACATCATCTTGAATTTGGGGTGGTACACCCTTAATGAACTTCTCGATGTTACAGGGAACGGTATTGACCATATGAGGCAACAAAATGCTAAACTCATGATGCCTAGTTGAGTGGGCCAAATGATCTCCACTATCCTGTTTGAGATTCCCAAACTCTTCCTCAAGCTTTTGTAGCTCACTTCTTGGGTAAAAATTTTGGATTGCAATATTCTTAAATTCATCCTAAGACAGTGACAACACAACATCAACACCTCGATTCCACTTCTCACTATTCCACCATGTAAGTTCCCTTTGTGGAACACTTGTGGCGTAATGGACCTTGAGTGCCTCGGGACACTCACTATTGATGAAAGTGTTCTCCATGCTTTCAAACCACTCGAGAAGTGCAGGGACTCCTTCTTTCCCACTAAAGCTGGTGGGTTTGCATAAGTTGAAATGCTTAAACATGCAGGTTTGATTGTTTTTCCCTTGATTTGGACAATTCTACACTTGCCATTGTTCATGTTGGTATGGTTACTAGCATTTGCCATCAAGGAACTATTAAGTTCAGCAACAATGGTTAGAAGAATGACATCCATTTGACAAGCGACCATTGCGGCCATCTTACCATGTTTACCATGATGACAAGACATTCTGGATACAAAGTAAGTTAGACATGGAAATTTTTAGATAAAGATAGTAAATCAAGCAAGAATTATTTAGGGCTTATAAAACACACAGGAATGATTCCCTTTGTTTACACATAACCAATAGGAAACACTGACACGTCAAGGTGACTTAACTCCAATTGCCATAGAAACTTGTGTATTTTGACCATAGATTATCACTCATCCCGGATATCCCTAGGTAAGCATAACTAGTCCCATGATTGATTGGGATTTATGCGAAATGCTTACCTTAGCCTTAGGGCTTTTTGTGAGAAAATCCAGAATACATGTGTCTATGTGTCACACAACTTTCCTTTAGGGTAACAGAATTAGAACCTTAATGAGATTTTAATGGATTAGACATAAAGTCTAACAATTGAACCTTTCAATATAATGCGTACAATCCCATGTGTAATCGAGAACAAGTTTAAGAAAATTCATCACTGTAAGGGTAACGGGTTAAGAATAAGTATAAGGAGAGACTAGGCAATCAAGTTTCTCAATTATGAGACAATCCTAACTAAAAGCATCATGTTGCACATTAAGAGGCCATCCTAAACAGGATGCATTATGTAGCATGCAACAAATATATTTACAAGATCATAAAGATTTTTCATATAAGGTTCATGCATCAACTATTGTCTAGGTCACCTTTTCTAATAACCTAAATCCCTATAATTATAGGCTTTGATACCAATCTATCACACCCCAACCTTAACGGCGGAAACGTTGAGATGTGAGGGTTATGATTGTTCAAAGCCACATAATACTACAAATAGATGTAAATATAAATAACTATAAGTTTTAAAGTGAAATGCAACCACTAAGTCTCAAACAAAACAAAACATAACATAAGTTCAATAATTCCAAAATTCAAAGACATGTCCTTTATTTCCTAGGTCCAACCCTAGACCTGTCTATACTTCAATAATTAACATCAACCTTTGGCATTTTCCAAAACACGTTAAAAATAAATTCAACAATTGAATGTTGATAAGTTTCCATGGGTTATGCATGATCGTTGAAGGGTGTAAGTTACAACACAACAACACAAAGAGGAGATTAACTAAACTTTAATCAAACAGTAAACTGGATTAACCAAGTTAAGATACTAAGAACACAAGTAATGCAAGAGACAAAACACAAAGAACACAAGTGTATGGTTTTCAAGAATACAGTATATTGCTTTCTCTATTTTCTATTACAAGTGTTACAAAGCATATTAGAAAGATACAAGAACATGAGATACTTATACTACATCCTACAGCCGGCTATACTTTGAGACCCAGCTGGATACAATTGACTAGACACAAACAAAATCAATTGTAGAGTCAAAAGGCTGATTGCCTTTTGACCTGTGACTATGACATGCCATATCTCACATCCTTATCTATTACAAAAAGGATAAAGTACATAAAGTAGAAAGTTACAGACTTCAGACCTCAATGTACAGTTACCAAAAGCATGGACTTTTTTACCATCTCATGTAAGTTGGTGACTTGCAGAGATACAGCGGAAAGGTGTCCAACTTTATGGAACAGTACATCAGATAAAGCATGTTACTAAAAGTCTTCGGAAGAAATCTGTCTTCATGAACTTGAAGCTTCGGAAGACTTTGTCTCTGAGGCTTCGGAAGACTTCATGTTTGGCTTCGGAAGATATTGGTCTTGGCTTCGGAAGATTTCACACTTAGAGTATTTTCTGTTTCATGTGTGAAACTTCCTAAGCTTCTTCTTTAATGCACTTGTGCACCATGCAGGATAGACTTAAGATGTTTAGGTTGCATCAGCCTCTTCATTAATCTCTATAAACTCCCCTAGGATGATGCTACCAAAACACTTAGAAAACTTCAGATATTAATAGTCCTCATTAGGATGATCACCATTCCTTTCTTCATGAGATGATCAGGATCCTTC
>BJCM01125966.1:0-51681 GCA_018326385.1 Flaveria bidentis | reverse complement strand
AAAGCACAAACGTTAGGGTCTCCGATCAACCTGGATTTTATTTAATATATGCAATCAATATAAAATACTTAATAATGAAATCGTACGGTTTCACGTTTCATGGCTCGGTTACGGTATCGGTTATCAATAGGTTTCCCTCATACAAGCAAACACAAACATATACAAACTCTTACAAGTATAAAACCAAATATTCGCTTATAGCCCGGATTATATATAAAAGTACTCTTTTAATATATAATTAACTATATGACATTTAATACTAGAATTCATACGTTTAGTAATACATAACCTACACTTCTTAATGCATGCCATTTCCATTTGTAACATACTTATTATAGTTTAAACATGAATTTCAATCCCCCTATGATATCTACATATCTCTAGTCCACACACCTGTATATAATACTCACACCTTTATCTAATACTCACACCTTTATCTATATATATCTACAAACTCAGAAAACACATACTACCCAAACATGATCGACCATACGTACAACCGACCAATGTATACGTCGCAGGCTACATAACACATACACGATGCACGTTTAACATATGAAGCACCCATGATTCGCAGATTCATACACACACCCGTAACGCAGCAACAGAAACATACGCATATGTATATAACACACATATATCTACACATTGAAGCATACACCCAATCCGAAAAGAAATCACCATCGAACATCAACGGAGACCGAAGGATTGGTTCGGTTCGAGACACGCCACCCATGCGCACCACCGTAACCATACTAACCCAAGTCGAACCCGTTACCCATAACCGTCACCGAGTCCAGAACCGAGAACAAAGCCGATTACACGGGGTTAGAAAACATACCGATCAAGAACGTATGGATAGACGGACAGTCCCGATTCACCACAGGAGTCGTCGAAATCACACTAGCCGAACAAAGTTGAGAAGAAGTTGCGATGAGGAGAAGGGAGGTTGTCGTTGAAAGAGATGAACTTAGGGTTGAATGAAGGTGCGGAGAGGTTGAATGAAGGTGCGGAGAGGTTGAATGAAGGTGCCGAGAGGACGGGAGAGTCGGTTATTATTATAGATTTGCCATTAGGTACAAGTTTCACATTGGTCCCCTCAAGTCTCCTAAGCTTGCACTTTGGGTCCTCCTAAGCTTGCACTTTGGGTCCTCCAAGTTAGCCTAATGATATTTGGAGTTATTACTTTCATTCAACAAATTTTATTAATAATAGTTAATAAAAAAATCTTTTAATGAAATTCGATAATTGATTAATTACTAAAGTTATAAGGCAGGTTAGATTATAACCTGAAAATACGAGTTGTCACATCATCCCCTTGTTGAAGGAATTTTCGTCCCGAAAATTAGAACGTCTGGTTAATGCATAACGTAAGGTTTAACAACAACTATGTAAGGGTGATTCAAAAGCTTGCGTAGGAACCCAGATCAAAGAAATAAACAAAGAAATGTGAGGTTTACCGAGAGTTGCGACATCATCCCCTTGTTTAAGAGAATTTCGTCTCGAAATTTAAGAAAAAGATATCTTGAAAAATAAATATGATACCTTAAGAAGTAGATGCCTGATCGTTGAACAGTTGTGGGTACTTCTTCTTCATCTGATCCTCGCGTTCCCAGGTAAATTCTGGTCCACGCTTTGAATTCCACCTAACGCGCACGAATAGGAGCATCTTGCATTGCATTCATCATCGTAGAGTCAAATGAACAATCTACATTTTTCTGTAAATTATATATATTTGGTTTGCGCGTGTTTGCGCCGTTTAAATTATGGTTTATACGCTTTCGCATTTTTTCATGTTTCGTATTTAATTTTGATTTTAAGAAACTTTATTTAATTTGAAAATTATGTTTTGTAATTGTTGCGTCGTTTGGTGTAACTAATGGCTAAGATCCTGATATGTCACGCGCCTAACGGTATTACCCCGTTTGTGGATTTTGAGGATGTGACAGATTCTGCCGTCGGTCAGGGTGTGACACTTATTGTGTTATTTGTTACAAAAATAAAGTTTTAAAAGATGAAGAAACAAGTTTTTATTGATATCTTAAAAAAATTTAAAAGTAGGATATTTTTTTATAATAATAATGATAATATTAGGTCAACAACTCCTTCGAGTTTAATTCATTCGGTTCCAAATGGATCGTATTTAAATGATCTTTCTTTGAATGTATTTATATATTTTTTCTTTTATTAATAGAAACGTACAAAGTTAGATGAATATTCATCTTCCAATGGAATCAATCGACCACAAATGAAGATGTTGATATGTATAATCTAATCAATAAAAACACGAAACAAAGTTAGATGAATATTCATCTTCCAACTTAGTATTTATCTTTAGATAGTATTTGAAGTCATTAGATTGTTCTTCTTCACCAATTATACCAAATCAATCTTTATATTCTATTAACAAGTTTGTAGTCAAACGATAACTACAAGGGTTTTTACTGCAAATTTTCCAGCGTATTCGCCAAGAAAACTTGGATCAGCAGCCAAGCCCATACGTCACTCAATCAAGACATTCAACAGATATCTTTAATATAAATAAACCCACTGTAATTAAAACAAAATACAATACAATACGTAAAGATCAACAGTTCAACGTGATTCATGCATTCAAGCAGATTGCTGTCTTCGAAAGTAACGAAATTGATGAACCCAAATTCAAATTTTGGATACTGCTTGTTTTCTCTCTCAGGTAATTCATCGAACACTTGGTGTGCAATAGCTTTGGTTACTTTTAGGTATATTTAGTTTATCCTTTTGTACATGTGATTTATGTCTGCTTCTCAAGATAGTATAAAGTGGGTTGCTTTTGCTTTAAGCTTCTAGAAACGGGTTGCTGTTTTTAACGACTTTGATGTATGATTGCAAAGCAATCATGACTTCAATTTAGCCGTTCTTATTGTTTTATTTGTTTTATTATATATGGTAGGAAGTACATACAGGGTAACATTGACTTGATAAAGTGCCTTTTGCTTTGTGCGTTTTGCTTTTTTTGGGGGATACAAGGAGTTTTAGATCATTAACCTATGTTGGTGTTCATGATTTTGTTCGAGTTAATCCATATTGGGAACAGAATAAAGCTGGATTTTCGACAGTTTGCTGAGGTAAATTGTGTTACACTTTTGTTGTTCATGTTTGATAGTCATATAAAGGGCTGTTGATGCTCATTGTTGATTGATTGTTCTTGTGTTTCAGGTGAATTATTGAGTAATTGGTGTGCAGTAGTTGTGTGGAAGTCAGAACTTTATGTTCATAATCATCTTTCAAATCTTGAATCTTTATCATCAAGATTTAGAATCTTGATACTAATTAGTTATTGAGTGTGGTTAAAGATTTTGCATTTTAAGGTGTAATTAGTAGTTGGTTTTAGTATGGATGATGCTCAAAGTAATGCCAGTAGTCTCCCACCCTTCATCACCAAGACCTATGATATGGTGAACGATCCTTTGACCGATGATATCGTGTCATGGAGCCACCATAACCAGAGCTTCGTCGTGTGGGACCCACCTAGGTTTTCGGGGGAATTGCTTCCAAGATTCTTCAAGCACAATAATTTCTCAAGCTTTATCAGACAACTAAATACATATGTAAGTGATCTCTCATTACATTCACAGGTTTCACTGTTTTTTGATGTCTAGCTAATTTTCAGTATTGGGGGTTTAATCTTTCAGGGTTTTCGAAAGGTTGATCCAGAAAAATGGGAATTTGCAAATGAAGACTTCATTAGAGGCCAACCTCATCTTTTAAAGAACATCCATAGACGGAAGCCCATTCACAGTCATTCAATGCAGAATATCCATAACCATGAAGCTTCTGCATCTTCTCCATTGACTGACTCGGAAAGAATTCAATACAAGAAAGATATTTACAGGCTGCGTTACGAGAAAGAATCACTATCTTTAGAGCTCCAAATGCAACAAAAAGAACAAGAAGATATTGAACTTGCAGCGCGTGTTTTAACAGAGCGTTTAAAGATTGCTGGAAAACACCAAAAAGATCTATTGTGTGCCTTGGATAATACATTACAGAAAACAGCTCAAAATTTGGACACAAATGACCGAAAAAGACGATATTTGTCTGAAATCAATGATCAAGTGTGCTCATTTGATGTCCCGATATCTGAGACACTAAATCTAGATGCCCTTTTGGCTTTAAATTCGGAATTGATTGAACAACTGGAGTCTTCTATAATGTTTTGGGAGGATATGTTCACCGAAGTTCGCCAAAAATGGCCACCTGAGCTGGATCATGAACTGCCAATGAACCTTGAAATGGGTTCTAAAGAATGTGAGATTGCCACAACTTCTAAACCAGTTAATAATACTGTTGCAACAAACAAAGACCCAGAAAATGGGGACATGGGAACTGTGCAGGCGGGTGTGAATGACGGGTTTTGGGAACAGTTCATGACTGAGAATCCTGGTGGTTCAATGACTGATAACGAGAGAGAGTTTGATCAATATGGAACGTTATGGTGGAACACAAAGAGTGTAAACAGTTTTGCAGAAAGAACACAAAATTAGTAGATTGTTTTGTAAATGTGTGTAAAGTTTGAAGTTATAATGTTTTCTTTTTTCTAGGTGTTTGTAAATCTTAGTGAGGGTTTGTAGAGAGATTTGTGTCTGTAAATATTAGAATACTAAACTTGATATACTTTTTTTTTTGAATATTTTGTACTGAAAATAGTTCATGGTCTGAAGATAATGTTTATATATGATCATACAACTATACAAGATGCTGGTTATGTTCAGTTACCAAATGTTCATGCATGATGAAGATACAAGGTGCCTATAATGATATTGTCAACCGACAAACTGATTCATAAAACATTGTGTCACTTCAACAAAGAGGTGTATGGTTCACTGCCTATAGTAACCTGCATATCTTAAAAGACAATTTATATATAGATTTCTGATATTTGAAATTTACAAATTCATTAAAAGATAGCACACGGTGCTTACAGATGGCTTTTAAAACTAAAAATATGGATTAAAATACACTTGGTTTAACTCTAACCATACCTCTTTGAACACCTTAACAATAAGATCATGATATTCGTCGCAGTTTAACATCAAATAACAAGCCAAAAGTTCCTCAAGATCTTCTCTTCGCATGATTTCGTTCTCTATGATCATCTCCATCATCGAGTTTCTGAAGTCTTGTTGTGGGTCAAATGATCTTTTCAAAATTGCAAAACTATCAACATAAGTTCTAAATGCATCTTTTATTTCTCTCTCTTTGTTCATCTTCATCCTTGTCCTCTTCATATCTTCAAGAGCTTTGATTCTGCATTCCACTCTGCAGAGTGTTCTTGGACTATAAGCGTTGACTTTACAACCCTGCTTTGACTTTTTCTTATTTGTGTTTTTGCTTACATCAACACATCTTCTCTGTTCCTCATTCTTTAGCATGATCTCATTGATTTTCTTATTTTTCAGCTTTCTCCACTCTCCTGAATCCGACCCGCTTGACCGTGTTCTTGAATAATCAACAATTGACTTTGACCTCAAACCATCTTTAGATGCTGCTTGAATTATGTTCTCAGAGTTGTTTTCAAACACAATCTTTCTTGAATTCTGCTCTTTTAAAGCTTCAATTTTTATCCTTTCAATCCGTTGTTCTTCGCTAACCAACTCTTTAATCGTTCTTCCATTCGACACCATCTTCTTAACACTTGAAGAACTTGCTGGTGAAACATTAAGCCGGTGATCTGAATTGTACAACATATCTTCATCTTTACACATCCAATTGTGAAATCTAGCATTTTCTGATTCGGGTTCATCGCGATCTTCCATCTTCTTGAACCTCAAAACCAGTTTCTTTAATGAGACATTTGGCATCAAAGAAGTTGTCTGATATGTTTTCTTTCTTTGCAGATTCATCATTTTGGTTAAAATCCACCCTTTTTTGTGATTTCAAGAAGTTAAACAAGTAGTTTGCTATGTGAACAATTGACTATTGTTGGTGTTATATTTGAAGTTTAAAAGAAAGGCCCGCCATAGATCTTGTGACCACTTTACTTCACTTTTTCATTTTACTTGAGGTTTGTCCTTTGCTTTTGTGGTCTAGCTGTTCTAAACAAGGGGACCATTTTTGTCATTCTGTGTCTTTTTTTTTCTTTTTAGTAAAGGGTTTTTTTTTATTATTTTAATTTGATATGGTTTAGCGTTTAAAGCTAATCTTTTAATTATGGTAATTGTTCGAATATGTTATCAAAAGCGTGCGCTAGTTGTTAAGGTGGGACGCGTAACGAGTTTTGGGTCCAATCTTTTTGCCCAAAAACCATAAAATAAGTTTAGATGTGTTATGGAAAATGCTTAAAAACAACCAAGAAACGTCACGAAAACCTTATTGTAAGAATAATAAACAAGCAAATAAACAAGCATAAGAGTTTCATGGTTAACTGTTAAAAAACTTACTGCCCAAAAAGGGTTTTTGTTAAACAATTCTTGTGAATGTACACAGATTATACAATATTTTTGACAACGATAATTGAGACAAAATACATATCTCAAGGAGTAAAATCGTAATTTTGAAACATTTGAAGGAAAACCGTTATTTTAACCAAATCACATGGAAAAAAATGAAGTTTACTCTAGAAGTTTAGAAGTTATGTAGATATAAATAGCTCATATAAATAGCTCATAGAATGTATTTATATATGTTTTGCTCATGTATGTAGCTCATAGAATGTATTTATATATGTTTTGCTCATAATAATCATTGGCCTAATGAGTGCTAAAGTCTCAAGTTTAGTTAAGTTTTAATTTCATTTTTTCACAAAACAAGAAATATATTAAAGTGAAAATTGAATTGTTATTAAATATATTTTAGACTTGTAAACGAATTATATGAATACAAACAGAATGTTTGTTTGTTTGATCGAAAATACATTGTCTTGTTAATGTTTGTTCATTAAGAAAATAAGTGTGTGCTTATTTGTTATATTTGTTCGTTAGTAACACTCTAATAAACATAAATGAAACAACCGAATATAAATTAACTTTCAATTATAAGGTAAGTGATGTGCTAGCTAGTTAGTCGACTTCCATAGATTTGGTTCTAAAATTTGATTGGGTTAATGCATAATGTGTCAGTTAGTGTTACTAATAACTTATTAATATATTCATATGAATATTTAAACAAACATAAAATAACATAAACGAAACGAGCATAAATGTACATGATTGAGTGAGACGTATCTTTATATTTATTCATCTAGTTAAATAAGTATAAATCATTTCATATGCTTATTTATTAAAAAGTGAATGTAAGCGCTCTTCCCTACATATCACCAAGGATTTAGAGTCGAACCATCCTTTTTAAAGTTTAAACTAAAATACAGGGACTAAAATGTAGATTGTGACAGAGTATAGGACACCCCTACACGTTAAGAGGATGTTTTTATTTCAAGTTTCAAGCATCTTAAAAAATACTAATTGTAAGCATCTTAAAAAGTGCTAATTGTTCTTACTCTGATGCATAAGTTACAACTTACAAATGGGTGAAAACACACTAGGCATAGATTGCTCTAGAAACTTTATGATCTGGAGTATGGAGATATGAGTAAATTGAATTATTGATTGTGTGAATATATGATCAAACTCGTGACTTTGAATAGGACTAAACATGTATGAGAGCATGTGAATTGAAATAAAAGATTGACCTTTACCGACTCATCACTTTCATCTTATGTATTCAACATTTGTACGTTATTTGTAAAATTATAACAAGATATTAAAAGAATTTTTTTTTGTATATTCAAAGTTAAAACTTTTTATATCTGACAAGATTAAAATGATTTGAAATATATGTCTTAGAAAAATCATACTTATCTACCTTCAAATCAATTTGTAAACAAGTGACTAAATACTTTATATTTTTATCTTACTGTCTATATACATATAACTAAAACAGAAGACCCATAGTATATTTTATAGAAAACTAGTAACTAAGCCCACAAAATATGACACGTTTGCGTACTTCGCTAACATACAAATGCAGGTGATTACGTTTGTGCATTATGACGGTAACATTAACGTGATTAGTTACGTAAAAGAAGCGTGTGAAGTCGCAAAGCATTGGTTCTCGAGATAGGAACGTGGAATTACCGCGTTTTGTGATGGTGACATTGACAATTTAAGTACGTAAAGAAAATCATATTAAGTTGAAGTGACCCGATTTTGAATATCAAGGAAAAAAATATGGCAAATAAGCGTTATGAATCACAAAATCGAATATAAAAAGAAAGTAATATGTATTAAAAACAAATTAAAAGAATAAAATCCGATCTTAATGATAATCCATTAACTTTGTAAAGCCTAATAATAACGGACGGATAAACTACTTGTTAACATTATTCTTCAGAATGAATGATTCACAACCACTTAGAAGGTTCAATGATTTTAGGCCACACAATGAGGCCGTTGGTGCTTGTTTGCCATCATTCAAATATTTTGACTTTTGGCTAGTCAAAAACTGCATATAAAATGTCTTAGTCCATCACGTGCATTTATGAATTGCCTTTACTTTCCTCTCCTATGTTCTACACACAACCCACTATTCAACACACCCACCACCAATTCAATGCGCCCAAAGGTTGTACAACGTGCATATTGACTTGTACAATTCACACATTTAAGTTTTAACTAGCTTTAAGAACACACACCCGTTTTCTTCATCATAATATTGTCACACAGAAAGATAGAGTTTGTTACTTTATTTCATTAATTTTCATACTAATTCTTTTGCAGTCAATCCATATCAACCTAAACGTTTAAAACTAAACCCGTAATTTCATAAAAGTTTAGAACTAAACCCATTAATTTTCATACTAATTCAGGATCAATTCATATCAACCTAAACGTTTAAAACTAAACCCGTAATTTCTTAAAAATTACTAAAAAATAAAAATTAGCAACGTAGGTATAAACTGTCGTCAAGCGCCGATAGACATTGTTTAAAGATACTATAACAACTTTTAATGCATAAACAACTTTTAATGCATAAACGTACAAGTAACCGTCGGAATAACCGATTAGCAATGTTAAATAAACGAATTTTTTATATTACATATAACAATATATAGTAAACAAGAATGAATATTCAAGATCAAAGAAGATCATTGTAACTCAGATGGCCATATTGTCACGCTATGAAACAGAAACGGACATAGACATGGACACCGAAACCGTCTCCGCCGGAAAACTGGAATCCAGATTTGTGGTGGTCGAGGTTCCGGTGAAACCATAACCTAACCCCAACCGCAACTCGTTAATATGCAACGAGTCGTAGTGACAACGTTGAAAGACCCGAGCAAGCGATGCAGCCTTCCTCCTAGCTCGTTTAGTACCCGTAAATAACAGACTTTGGATCAAACCCGCCAATGCTGGGGCTTTTAGGACCCGCTCGGTGGTGTGTGCCCCGCCCCTCCGGCAAAGCTCGAGTAATGCCGCCACGGCGTTTTCCTTTCCTCTGGGTGTCCCGCACCTCATCATCCCAATCAGACCGATCACTGCCATCTCCTCGCTCCCGACTGCCTCGGCACCGATCGGTTGGCGGACTATCAACGCCAACGTGCCCGCGGCTTCCTCAGCCACGATTTCACACTCCAAGGCCTCTATTAGAGCTTTAACGACCCCGTATTCGATCATTTTCGCGCAGTTTGCTGTGTGTGTAGATAGGTTAAATAAAGCAGTGACTGCATCTTTTTTCCCTCTTGGTGTACCGTCTGTTAGTAAACCGGCTAATGTCGATAACGCCCCTTCTTCATCGGCGATTTGCTTCTTGTAATCATGTACTGCAGAAAGACTGAACAATGTAGCAGCCGCGTTTTCTCTTGATTCAATCGTATGACCGGATCTTAAAACGCTCACGATTGATCTCAAACACCCGTCTTCATCCATGATTCGTGTTTTATTCTTGTCGTAAATCGAAAGATTCAAGATTGCAGTAACAGCATTCTCCTGTGCAATTGGACTTTCTGAAGAAAGCAAAATCTTCAAATGAGGAATCACACCCGATTCAGCTATGAACCCTCGGTTTTCCCTCCCGGTTTTTGCCAAAAAGCGGATCTCACGAGCAGCGATTGCTTTACCACAATCCGACCCGTTTTCCAGTTGTTGAATCAGAAGCCGGACAGTTGCTTTATTGGCTTCAACTGCCGCCCGACTCGCTGGAGCTGCTGGAAACGACTCAGACCCGAGATCCAAGTTTTCCGGAGGAGTATAAGGGATCTTATGCGCCATACACCACTGCGAGATTAAACTTCTAAGCGCCCGATTCGGTACAAGCTTCTTATGCACAAGAGCTTGACCAGTTTTCGGGCAGTTACTGTGACCTTCTTCGATCCATCTCGAGATTGAAGATCGATCAAACGTCTGTCCGGTGGATATTATCACCGGATCCATCATCAAATCTAACGAAATCGGGCAACAGAAATCTTTAGGAATCGTTATGAACGTATCAGCAATTTCTTTAGAGATCAATCCTCTCTTTTTCCCTCTTTTGAATCTCTTCCCCAATGCAATTTCCACTTCATCTTCTTCGAATCCAAAAATCAAGAATCTACAGTACCTAATCATGGCAATAAACCCACCAAGAATTGAAGCAGAAGGTTCAAGATCACTCTCGTGATTCACAATTTGTTCTTCTAAGAATTCGATTTCAACCCGACAAGCCCTAGAATCAAGAATCCCCAATTCTGTGATGAAAAATTCATGAAATTCATCGAAACTCGGAATCCTTCCGTCCCCAAATTCGTTCATCAGATTGAAGAATTTCAACCGTAACGACTCGTCCTGTTCATCTATAAACAATTTATCCCTAATCGACTGCTTTTTAAGTAAATCTATCTGATCTCTAACATCAGTATTGACCAAACAATTCAATTCGTTCATCGGAAGAACATCTAAAAGCGTTGAAATTTCTTTATTAAGATCATGAAAATGACCCGAAATAGAGGGGTTTTGAAGCAACAGCCATAACTTACTCGAATGAGCGCAGTAATCAAGCAGGATTTTCGACCTGTAAAGCAGAAGGTACAACTCCTTAAAGCACAAAATCACCGTTGACGGCAAATCCGACCACCACTCACCGGAATTCCGTACGGAATCCAACAACACTACAAACAAGTCAATCTTCCGAAGCAAAGATCTAGAATTCTTCTTCTGAAACGGCGGCGTATAGTCGGAGAACGACGAGATAAGCTCCGATGCGACGGTGGATAGGGTTTTCAGCAACCCAACGACGTCGTTTTCTAGATACACCGGGGCCAGAAAGGCGTCTAACGACGGCGAACGGCTCCGCCGGAGGGATGAAAAAATCGCCGCCGATGCCATATAGCAGTGATTATGGGTGAAATTGGTGGGTTTTGGATTCAAGAAACGATTTTTATTGATGGAGTTGTGTTGAATTTGCTAAAGATCTGTTGAATAACGTTGTTGAAGATGAGATTTGAGTGGGAATCCGCGTGAAGACAAGACTAAAGAGATGAATCTTGACGTTTTAGAAAGAGAGTATAGGTTGAGTAGGAAAGAGTAATGGCTTTTTCTCCTTTAAGTATTTCTTTATCTTTTATACATTTAACTAATCATGTACAAGACAATAATCTTCTGAGCACCCAAAGCTTTTTTCTTTAAGGTCAATACTCAAAACAAAAGTAGTTTTCCATCAATTTTTTAATACAAAGTTTTGATCTAGTTTAATATGTCTCTTGCTACATGTTATACAATGTTTGGAGATCTGATCGGACCGGTTGGTTCGACCGGAGATCGGTTAGGTGATTGGTCCGGTCTGTTATGGTTTGGTTTTAAGTGGTCGGACCGGTTTTTGGTGTTTTTATTTTTATTTTAACGCGTAAAAGCAAGATATTAAACCATAAATTAGTATGTTAGATATACAAATATAATTAAATTTTATATATAACTATAAAATACATATATAAATTACTTATATTTAGTTACATATATAAATATAGTTAAATCCGATCCAACTGATCTGACCACCAAACCAGTAAAGTGTCTGGTTCAACATCCGATCTGATTATGAAAATATTGATGTTATATGTTTCTTTTAAATAGTAGTTGCCTTGAATGTAATGGTACATCTAACACCATGGTCAGAAAAATAATGGTCAAGCGGTTACTACGGTATTGTAATTGAAATTGACGGCACATGATATGTTTTATATTCTCATAAGCGAATGTTATGGGATATTTCATTCCTGTAGCAACCACCGCTTCAGATCCTGTTCCCCTACAGTTTCTTGCCCCATATTTTGGTTATGTCATGAGAGGATATTTCTGCGATAATAGAATGCATGCATTAATAATTTACGTCTAGCATTGGATATATCACCCAAATGCATATATTTCTAGAAATGTTTGAAAGAAAACTTATTTTATATTAGCTATATAGTTTCTGTTTTTGTCAAATTAAAACTACATTATATAGATACATTAATACTTACTTTTAGGTTAAAATATAAGATGAAGAGTAAAGTTTATTTCAAAACATTAATTACTACGAAATTATCAAAAATAAACTTAAATCGTTCAATTTTTTAACAGTTGTTCAAAAATTTTAAACAATTTAGTTTAACGTACAAATGTGTATGATTATTAAAAATCATAAAATAATTGTTTTCATATGTTTTTTTTGTCTTTTAAATGTTACCTACACATTTCCAGATAACATTACCTACACATGACTTGCATCATGTGTAGATTTAAATGTGTAGGTTCAATAAGTAAAAAAAAATATATGCTCATATTTTTTTGGATTTCAAGATGATAAGTATTGTATTTTAATCATTTTTATATGTTTTAATAAAATTAGAATTGAAAAGTAAAAAAAAAGTATTTCATTCTTGCCGTTGTTGTAAAAAAGCATGTACTGGCTAAAACCCTCCCCGTAAGTTGGAAACATACAACATTATTGATAAAATTATTTGGATTAGTTAATATGTCTTTAAACCTGAAGATACTGGAATGTTAGAATAAAATAATAATTCTAACGCATATCAAATTCAATTTAGTTGACTAATTGCTAACACAATATGAGTACGTTTCACATTCTTAAACGAGAGTATGACAATTAAAATTATAAAAATACCCATCAATTCTAGGCCCCTTAAGTAAAAATATATTAATTTTCCAATATTCAAGTGATTATCATAACTTAATATTATTTTAAATACCTAATTTATGTTAGTTTTGTTTCAAATAAAGTATTACATCATATTATGGAAATAAGTTGCGGTAGTAGAGTACAAAGTCAAAGACAAAATTATTAGAAATAACAAAGGGAAATGAAATAAAACAAAATAAAAGGAAAAAAAACAAAGGAAAAGATAAGACTTAAAAGAAACGATTTAACAAGGCCACGTATGTTTAAACAAGTCAAGAATAGACTCTGTCAAAGACGAGTTAAATTGCAAATAATCCCGCCGGTGAAGAAAGAAACACACGCATTCCCTGTCACTATGAACACACACTTGTATTCACATAGAGACCTATCAAATAAAAATGGATATAAAAACAAAAATATAGAGAGCTACCAAAATAAAAATTAAAGTTGTAGTAGTTGGTGGTCGACTAGTGGATATTTGGTTTTAGAAGCATTATTTATGGAAATATTGTGGTTGTTGTAATTTGAGAATAGAAATAGAATAAAACTGTATTTTTAAAAAAATGTTAGAGGTAGATTTGGTCTAAGTTTACACGAAGTGGATACGGGAAACATTCGGAAAGATGATGTAGCATTAACTGGCTTTGTTTCCACGAACGGTACACCACCCCGGATCCGACGACAAAAAAATCCTCCGGACCAAAGAATATATATACACCGGTACTCACCAATTAAAATTATGCATGAGATAATAGGGAATATTGATACGAGAAAAAATAAGAAAAACTGAGATGACATCTTTTAAAACATTAAAAAATATGAAGAAGTATATAGAAGAAAAAAACTAATGTGGTGTTGATGTGTCAGTCAAGAAAAATTAGAGAAAACGGGATGACAGCCTCCCCTAAGAAGTAGTAAAGATGTGTACTTTTTTATAAAATTATCATAGGTTTAAATCTTGTAAAAACATATGTAACGATTTTAATAACAATATAAAAAATTGGTTTGTTCACCAATCAAATGAAAATATGCCCTAAGAAATGATTTTATACGATTTTAGGAATCTTAAGGTAATATTGCCTATTTGAAGGGGAAGAAAACCTTACGTGCATATCGGGGTGTTTTGATTATTCTCGTAATCCTCTTCCCTGGATATTCATCGCTTCTTAAGGATATTTTAATTTTCCTTTATAATGAAAATTTGTTTTGGGTTGTGAAATTTTTAGCAAACACGAGTTATATCCTTCAATATAATATATAGTTTTTCATGGCATGTTATTAAGCTAATATAAGGTCCGGATAAAGAATGGTGTGTTAGAAAACGTCACGAAAACTAGGGTGTGAGATATTTGTTAAATAAAGTATTTATATTTATAATATATAATAAAATACTAAATATAATTCACATGGCTTTTAACTAAATTGTACACCTAAGCGTCACGTAGATTTTGTCACATGTGTTTATCATATTCACTTTTAACTAACTTATAAAATTTTGATTTTTAATTATAACCTAAATATTCTTTCCAATCATAACCTCAGACATGTATTAAAAAGTATTAATTAATTTTAATAATTTTAGATAAAGACATACAAGTAATAAATAAAATTTCTAATATTGTTTACATAGAAGTATTTGAATTTTTATAAACATTTGTTTTACTTTTAATTAGTCTTTGTTTTAATATTGTATCTTTCTTTCATATTTTATATTTTAAAAAATTTATTTATTAATGCAATATGAGCTCTTTTTTTCTTTCAAAATTATTTACATTTCATTTTTAATATACCCAAACTATTGAAATAACTTTAAAATTTTGATTTTTTGGTTCTATATCTCATATCATGCTATAATTTAGTTCGTAAATGTCATTCTTTTTTATTTTTTCAACCCGTGTAACATGCGGGTAACTAACCTAATTGAATTATATAAGATTTACTTTATTCTACTGCTTTATGTTTGTAAACTCTGTGTTCTAAGTAAAAACAATTATGTAATCAAATCCAACAAAGGGCATGTCTCGAAAATCTTAGGTGTCACAAGTTAGGCCTTCATTTGTTTCCTGGAGGTCTTAACTCTTAATTAGGATCAATATTTATCCACAAGGTCTTAGTTTTGATTTGTAAACGAACAATTTTTGTGATGTTAAAACTTTATAATCAATATCCTAATGCTCATTTCAACATGCATTTTATGAGAGCATACAACCTCTAGTACTATAATCTCCACGCTCTTAACGATCACATTGATATTTGAATTGTTGGAGACAATCGCAATGGAGTATATCTATCTAACTTAATCTTTAACGTAGAATCAGAATAGAACAATGAAAGGTTAAACGTAACACTGTATTTATAAAGGAAAAACTAGAGTTTCTGCGTCAGTGCGTGACACAATCTTATGGACCGTAACGGTTGTACCTTACGGCACGTAACTTTCTATGGTAGTTTGGCTACACCCCCGCATTTAATGAATTAGCAACATAACAACTCCAATGTCACAACCCCTAAGATTCTCTTGACGTCAAATATTTATAAAACTCCATCTATTCAGCAATTCTCGTCCTCAGACCATGTTTCTTTCTCAAATTAGATTGCATCTTCACAAACACCTATAAAATCACAAGTTAACACAATAAGTACCAGTTATTATCATCCTTCTCAATAAAAACCCGTCTAAAATGTGAAAATATCTCTATAAAGACAATATGTGTTGTAATGTTATTGGAAATATCAAGCTAACCCCTGTTTTGACGTGTTAAGTTATTATTATTAGTATTATTCTTATATGAAAAAATAGATACTCCGACTTTAATACTCGTGATCCCTATTTTTCTTCTTATTTTTCTCTTCATTCAACTTTAATGGATAATTAACAAGACCTACATATCACAAGTACTTCTATTCCGGTTGACTTTATACAAGTATTAGCTAGTAAACTATAATTAATTTCGATAGAATGAGTCCTATTTTGTCCTAGTTTCTAGTAGTCAGTGTGCTGCTAAGTAGGGAAGTTAGCTAGTACAAAATATAAATTCTATTAAATTAACAACAATTAAACTTTACAACTCGCAATCTCCCAAGATTTACATTATATATAATGGGTTGTGTTATATCATCATACGCCAATAAGAACGGTAACTACTTTCATATGTTAACATTCATCGATTCTTGCATCTAATTTCACGTTTTCGAGTCAGTCACTGGAGTGTTTTGGATGATCTTTTGATTGATTATTGCATGTTCGTGTTTTTGCAACAATATTTTGTTAGATCTTTTAGGGTAAATACGCTCAATTTCTCCGCATTTGCCCCTAAATTTACCTATTTCACGATAGATATTATTCGACACGAATTGGTTTTGATCTAAAAGGTTACAAATAGTTAAACCACTTTCCAAATTTAATCTAACAAGCTAAATAGCTTCTTTGAACATGTTTTGAAAATGTCATTTGATGCTGCTCCATTTTACTTTATGTGATCATTAGTGACTGAGTTAATATTGATTGGTTCTGGTTTTGTTAACATTTTATTTATCTTCAGTATTATATTACAGACATAAGAGTCAATATAGTAGAAGCAAGAAACAATAAAGTTAGAAAACCATACCCTTGGGCGTATGGTGATCAACCGATAACTTTAAGTGCGCTTCAAGAGATGCGCAATGCATTCTGGCGAAAAACAGAGCGACTTAGTGGCCGGCTAGGTGCTTGGTGACAAGTTTTGTGAATGAACTCGACCTCTATTTTGTTTTTTTTTGCTTTTTCATAAAGACACTAAGAGATCTTGTTTGATGGTTGCTAGAGATTTGGGAAGCGCTTAAAGAAGCCACTCAAGGCGACTTGCGCAATGCACAAAGGATTATCGATGGTAATAAAATTAGACTTGGCAGTCCAGATATGTCAATCTGCTACGATGATAGAGGTATCATAACATCTTAATTATATTACTTCACGTATGTACGTACATGCATTTATTTGAATAAGATCTTTTGTCATCGATTCTTTTATCATGTCCATTTTATCTTATACACAGGTACAAGATACGACTTACCTTTATTTGTATTAAGCGAGCCAACAAATATGGACTATCGTGTTCTTCGTGTGAAATAGCAATGGTGATATGGTAGTTTTAGCACAAGATTGTAGATCATGTATATTAGTTTAGGCATTTTTTTCACTATTCATTATGAAAATGGGTACCTAATGTGGGGTATTTGTGTTACACATACATGGGTGTGTGGCATTAATTTCCTGTTGATGAATAATGGAAAGATATGATACTTACACTTGTAAATATGATCTCAAATCAATGATTTATGGGTATGTGGCATTAATTTACAGGTTCCCTTTTGCATTTTTTTCTTTTTAAACGGCACTCGAATTCTTACAATATAAGTGCTCAAAACACGGTTATAAGAAAGTGTCCAAACCAAGTTTTGGGCCTTTAGGCCCACCACTCGTCCCCACATGGCCACATCAAAACCAGTTATGGGCCAGACCCAACCAACCGGTTCCCATCAAGTAAAAAAAAACGGTTTGGATTAAACCGGATGGGATCAGTTTTAGAAGAAATTAAGCCTCATTTCACCCCAACTGGTTTCCGAGTTGATATACGCAAATCAGTTCAAGCTGGAAGACCGGAGTGTAACCGAACGGATTTTGAGCCCGCGGATCAAATTGGAACCAAACTGGTTTCACCCTAACTGGTTTCGTTTTTGCTTTTAGTTTTGAATCACAAACCCGTCTGGATGTGCATCTCTAGTCTATCCCCACATGTGACCAAAACAAAAATCAGTGCCCCGACCAAATTACTCGAAAGAGTTGGATTATTTTGTGTGTTTCGGATTGTCAGAATAAGAATAAAAGTTGTTTTAATTTTGAATATAGTTTATCCGGATACTTAGATAATAAGATTACCTAACAAACAAACCGATTATGTTATTATGATAAACGGAGTCGTAATCTGATTATCAGTATAGTTGCAATTAAATTATAATCGACTACTAATGCCACACGGCTACATCTCTGGTACACATGTAACTTTTTTATTTTTATTTTTTATGAAAATTGGTTCACTTCTAATACCACATTATAACCCTACGTTTTTTAGAATTTAAATTCATACTTTTTTATAAAAGACAATTAATAATGCCGGCAGATAAAAGATCCATAAGATTATTTTGAACATTTAACTTTCCTATTTACTTAATTATTTAAAAAGTAACTGATATTATATAAATTTAAATTTTATTGAATAACAAATATATATCAATCATCATATCCAAATTATTCAACATTTACGTGAATTAATCAAAATACAAACTAGAAAACAATAATTAAAATAGTTAAAACGAAACTTCAAAAAATTTGACCTCGTCATTTGGTGTTACATCAATTTTGATGTTGATTAACCAAATCTTTGGTGTGATAAACAAATTTTGATTTGAAATGACTAAACATTGTGTTACACCAAACGCAGAGGATAAGTTTTTACACCACACATGAGTTAAACTATGTATATACATGGGATTAAATTGATAAACCCCAAATGGTCAACTCAAAAGCAATATGTAAGCTAACATCTGTAACTATATATGTATTAGATTCTCCAAAATCCAGAACCAAGAAACCCAAGTTTATTCTATACCAATATCAGAAAATATCCCAAACTTTACCATGAATCCCTATGAAAAAAAAAGTCGAAAACTTTAATCCATAAAGATCAAGATACGCTTTGCGGATCATCATTCTTGGTCGCTGAGACGCCCGAGCTTCTCGAGCATTGTTAAAACATCTTCCGTCTCGTCTACATAGTACTCAGCTGCACTCGGTTTCTCTCCAACTGTACACGTAAAGACTGAATTATTGTTAGTTATTTGACCCTTCTTTATTGCATCCCCAATGGCTATAAACATGTCTTCATCACTTCTGTCGTCGCCAACGCTCAACACGAAATCAGCCTGCTTTTGGTTTTCAGCCATGAATGTAAAGATCTTCTCTGCTACTATGCCTTTACTGACCCCCTATAATGATAATCATCCGCGTTTTCAGTTTTAATGGTTTTGATGTTAACAGATTCTATAAAGATTATGGTAATTAAACAGGTACCTGTGGTTTAACTTCTACAATGTACTGGCCCCGTTTCACAGCAACTGGTTCGTTAGCCAGCACGTTTTCAAGATGGTCCAACAGTTCTTTAGCCTGCTCTGAGCCAAAATCTTTATCAGCATCTTCATAGTGCCAAACCATCGCGGTTTCTTTCTTCTCAATATACGAACCGTCAGTAGCTTCTGTGTAAAGTTTCATAACTGGCTCAGCCATCTCCATCCACCAAACACTACTACTCCATACACTCGACGTTTCCCATTCTTGATCACCCGCCCACCTGATATGATTTCACATAATTATTACTCAAGATTCGTCATTCGTATGATTTCGTAAGATTTGCATGAATGTTTATGTGTTTAAAATGATAATTAATAAATAATTATACCTTATAAAGCACCCATGCTCAGCTGCAATTGCGAGTTTCTTACATGGGCTGAACCAACTGCCAAGATTTTCTTTACTGCGTCCGCTGATGATGAACACCATGTTCTTTGGATCATTGCATAGTTTGTTGATGATGGAGATGATATTTTCAGTTGGAGACTTGTTGAATGATGAAGTAATGGTGCCATCATAGTCCAAAAGTATCGCCCGATTCTGAGCCGTACAATAAGCATTCTTCAAGATATATGTCTCCAACTTGCTAAATTTCTGATCAAACAGAATCACTCTAGAATCTAACCCAAATCCTAAACTGATGCATCGTTTCAAAGGATGATTGATGCAAGTTTGCTCTAAATCTTGAAAGAAGCTATGTGACCAGTTAGCTACATCATGGGTAGTAATGTACTGATAATGCTTCATGTGAAAAGTTTCTTTGTGGAAATCAGGAGTCGTGATGGCGGTATACATGCCTCCTGCTGTGGCTAACACATCCCATGGGTTGACCCGTATGGCCCCACTTAAAGAAGGTGAACACCCTATGAATTCAGACACTACGATCATGCTCTTTTTGGGAATATTAGGATCCGGGTCATCAACACCATGTCGGGAAACGACGTACTCATACGGGATAAGGTTCATGCCATCCCGCAATGGTGTAACAATTGCAGCCTCGGAAACAGCATAATAAGCAGCCTTTTCACTTGACGAAACAGGTCTATCAATAAACACAATGGGCTCGTATCCCGGGCTTCCCAGTTCATTGTTGATTCTTTGACAGATTGTTCTTATCTCAGCATCTATCTCGGCCACATCCTGACTATACCCACGAGCCGGATTCAAGATTTGCACCAAAACCACTTGCCCTAGCAAACTAGGGTGTGATTTAAGCAGCTCCTCCATTGCTAAAAACTTAAAGTCGACACCTTTGAGTATATCGAGATCATCAACTCCAAGTAGCACCGTCTTCCCTTCAAACCGTCTTTTAAGCTCTTGAATCATCAATCTTGTATCGGGCTGACTCAAGTACGACTCCACTTGACCAACATGAATCCCACTCGGCTTGATCTTGATCCCAATGCTCCTTCCATAATACCCCAAGAGAATGTGCCCTCTTTTCAACTGGTAATCCAAACCAAACATTCGGCTGCAACAAGATAGAAAATGGCGGGCATAATCAAATGTATGGAAGCCGATAAGATCAGCATTTAAAAGACCCTGCAAGATCTCATTTCTCATCGGTACAGTCTTGTAAACCTCTGAGGAAGGAAACGGGCTATGAAGAAAAAACCCGATTTTAAAGCGACAAAAGCCCCGCCTCAAGTATGTCGGAAGAAGCGTTAAATGGTAGTCGTGAATCCATACATAGTCGCAATCACTGTTTACCACCTCCATAACCTTCTGTGAGAACTCTCTATTCACAAAGACATAAGCTTTCCATAAATCACTACAAAATCGGACGCCATGCACATCAGATGCCGGAAGCTTGTAATGAAATATAGGCCACAGATACTGCTTACAAAACTGGTGGTAATACTGACTCCATTTAACAGGCGGGACAAAAACCGTCACACAATTGAACCTATCAAGCAACGTCCTTGACACGTTATCTTGTTCGGTAGGACTAACGTAAGCCCTAAGAGTGCCAACATAGAAAACATCCACAGTTGCGGGTAAACCATCTTTAATGTGCATGTAAATCGAACTCTCATCCCAACTGAAATCCCATAAGTTCTCTCCATTGTCGTTAGTATGACGTTTAGCGATTATAGGTAGTTGATTTGATACAACAATCAACCTATTTGGAACATCTATAGGGGGATCAGATGAAACAATATGATCTTTATCATATTGTGATAAAACTGCAGGAGCAGACTTTGACCTCTCTAATTTGGGATTCTCCATAACAAGAAAGTTAGCAGTTGCTAATTCTACCAAATTTATATGTATTTTCAAGATTCTTATGATCAAATTTAAACCTCAAATGAGAAATGATCTGCAAATGGCAAATAAGTAAACCAATATTAATCAAATCAATCACATACCCAAACCATAATCATATCAAGAAAGCATTCAAGAACATAATTGATCAGTATATAGAAATTATTGAAAGTTTGAAGTCAAATCAGTATGATTCATCAAAACTGAATCAACTCTAAATCATCAACATCATATATGATATATATTAACAGGTTAATTCATATACAGAAACACTTAGATCACAATCTAAAACAGCATCAAGATTACAAAATGATGAATGATATAACAATCAGAAGGCATTTAGGCATGTTAGTTTCAAGAATCTTGAAATGGCAAGTCAAATTATATCATACTTCAGTCAACAACCAATCTACAACAATTAATCAACTAAAATTCCACTAAAGCATAAGCATAAACTCATCATTATTTTCAACAAGAATATAAGCGTAAGCAGAAATCTACAACATCATCATGATTTTACTGACGAAGAACAAAGAACGATCAGAAGAAATTTAAGCCGATCGTTGTTTTAGGAATGTTGAAAATTACTTTCGTCAACAATTAACCAACTCAAATTCCACTAATACATAAACATAAACTGATCATTATCGCACCAAATCACCCAAATCAGAAGCTAAACGTCACCGATATTACAAGACACGAAGAACCATAGCATGATCACAACAAATTGAACTCAAAACTTCTCGAGAAACCATGAAATCCGACCTTTGGAGACCATTAATGTCATCAAATCAGATAAGTAACATAATGCAGAACAATAAATCGAATTGTTTCAAGAAATCTTGAACACTAACCTCTAAAGACGACTAATGTTTGATGATTTGTGGGTGTTGGGGATGAGAAAGATTCAACCCCAGATGATGAAACAACTCAAGATTGGAAAAAATCTAGGGTTCTAGTTCATTAATCGGTGGAATGTGAGAGCTATTTTGATCATGGAAGAAAGGTGTTAAGAAGGAGGTCGGTGCTTATGTATGCAGTATTTATAGTTGAAAATGAAAGAAAATAAAATAAAAAAAAGAGGCTAAAAATAGCGAAAATGAAAGAAGAAAGAGGATAAGGGCAGACAGCAGAGCATTGGTGAAGCCAACTGGATTTTCTTCATCACGCGCCGCCGCGGTGTACCGACGGTGGGGACGTGTACGTTCTCTGGCCTCCACGTGTCTTTTCGTTCTCTTTTCGGAATTTTCTCTTTTAGATAATTTTAATAACATAAAGTATTTGAAGTAGAAGTCAAAGTTATTAGTCTTAATCATAAATACTAAAAGACCAAACTAAGAGTGAATCCTTCGGGAGTGTTAAAATATATCCGAATTCGAAATATTTGAAAATTCAAAATTTCGGATTCGAATTCGGATAATGATTTTTTTAGAATTTTCGGATATCCAAAATATCCAAAAAAAATTTATAAAAATTTAAAAATATTAAATATTAATTAAATATTTAGATATTTCGGATGTTTTAATAAAAAACTTCGGATATATGAAATAAATTTTAATAAAATTTATTATTTTTTATAGAATTTATTAAATACTACAATTTTTTTTTTAAAATTCGGATATCCGAATGGATATCTAAATCTGAATCCGAAATTTTGGATATCCGAAATTCAGATATCCAAAATTTCGGATTCGGATTCGAATAGTGAAATTCACTATCCGAAATTTTCGGATATCCGAATTTCGAATATTCGAAAATGAACACCCCTAGAATCCTCACTTGCAAATTTATTGTATTTTGTTATATTTTTATGAGGAGTCTAATTTACCACTAATATTACATTGAATTTTATTATAATAATTGAACACTCGACCTTAAAGGAAATTATATTATTTTATACATCAAGATACCGTTAAACAAAAGCTTATAATATATGTATTTTTTATTGAGAATATAACACTCTAACACACATGGAGGTTGCAAAAAGAATCAGATTACGAAGGCTAAAATCTATGCATTCGGGTTAGGGATCGGTCGTGGTTCTAGCAAGTAACATGTTGTAGTTTGGAAGTAGTTTGGAATGTTTATCCATCTGATTATAAAAAAATTTGTGGTTTTACGATAACCATAAACATGACTGGTTTTTATCCCTATATAACTCATTTATCGTATAACAAGCTCAATGTTGATGTATTAATGGATACTTAAAATGTTTAAGCATATGAGACTATAAAATAGGTCAGTGGTTTCTATTACGATAGCCATAAACACGACTGGTTTTTATCCCCGTGTAACTCATTTATTGTATAAGAAGTTTGCTTTTTTATTAAGTGGTATAATAGTAGAGTTGCAATTGCATATGCGGACATATCATGAAATTGGAATTTAATTCATATTCAAAAGTCTTTTCATAAATTTATGAACATTAATAAATTGTAAACAAGACATCGATGTAAGAGTGTAAGTTATTTCATGTTTGATTATGTATTTAGATTTAGATGTAAATACATTTCGCAAGGTATGGCTATCTTGAGAATTATTATTTTTATGATAATTTTAAAAATTAATATAAGGCACACAATTTACATCACAAGTAACTCAAATGCCATCATTATCTTTTTTAAAACGTTTATAACTTTTTTATCATGACATTATTTTTTTAAAAAATTTCACTATTAATTTCTTTTAATATTTTTATCTTTCCAACGCTTACAAATTTGATATACTTAAAAAAATCATTTTTATGTTTTTAATAACTTTTTTAAATTTTTTATGGAAGAGGGAAATATGTTTATGGAAGAGGGAAATATTTTTATGTTTTTAAAATTTTAAAATAATTTATTAATTTTAATAACTTTTTAAAATTTTTTTATGGAAGAGGGAAATATTTTTATGTTATTTTTTGTTTAATAAATTTTTTATTTATATTTTTGTTAATTAAAACTTAATGTCTTATATTGGTTCGTAAAATTTTTCTAAAAAAGTGAGTTTTCATTGAAAAAGTGAGTTTTCATTCGAATTTCCCTATTTGACTATGCTTTAAACATTTCTATCTGTATTATCAATCTTTCATTTTAGACATTAAAAATGTGTATACAAGTGTGTTGGCTAAATAGCTATATATTATAGAAAGTGAAATGAAAATCGTTGCAACATTGTAAGCGTGACATAAAATAGGGTGAAATGAAACTTAACTGCATTTAATGGTTTTTTTAACTACTTTACTATTGGAAACGTTTAATTATACATATCATGAACTTTAGAACATCAAATGATTTAAGTTACATGAATTAACTTTACTCAATCTGATTTGATATATGATTAGATGATATTTGCTGTATTATTGGATAATTAATTGTCATATCCAATAACTTGAAGAAAACATCAAATTTATGCAATATCTTTTAATGGATAACAAATTCATAGGAACTAGTTCATTTTGATCCGGCACGTGTTGCGGAGGCATATTACGCTGCGTGATTAAGTATAAATTACGATCGCCCCAACTCATTTTCAAATTAAATTTACGCTAAAACGTAGAGTATCTTGGATTTATATCGTCGAACGAAAACATACTATATTTAACCTGATACATTTTTAAAGAAAACTTATGGAGAAACATAGACCAACTCAAACCATATAAAGAAATAAGCACGATAACAATTTATATTTGACCCGATTCAATTTTGAACACAAATTTCAGCAAAACTTAGTCAAACGTTGAAATGTAAACCATCTCGCAACGTATATAAAAATAAGCCCGAAAACATTTTAAATGTGGCCCGAATCAAGTTTGAACAAAACGTAAAAACCTAGACAAAATGTGAAATGTAGACCATCTCACAGCGTATATAGAAATAGGCACGACAACATTATCAGTTTGACCCGGCTCAATTTAGAACAAAAATTATGTTAAAACTTAGATGAACGTCAAAACATAGAGTATCTCATGACATATATAAAATAAGCACGGAAATAATTTACATTTGACCCGATTTGTTTTTTAACACAATTTTTATATTGTCACGTAGTTAGTAAATTAACATCGAAACGTTGAAATATAATGAAATCATTAACAAAACCAACACCAAAACGAATTTTTATCATTGATGAGTTACATTAAAATTCAAAACCAACTACATTAAAATTACAGTTTTGTTAAAGAAACCATAAGATAGAAAAGAAAATAATTTATTAAACAAATATTAAAAGAACCAAAATAATCTAAAAGAACTATTACACAGGTATGTGTATCACTGACGTAGATACAACAACTATTAAACAAATATTATAGATAGTATGTTATTCATTAATTATGGTGGATATTATAGATAGTATGTTATTCATTAAACAAATATGAAGTTATATATTCGATTTTCAACCGAAACCACACTTATAGTCATGTTATGTGTAAACTTATAATTGAGAAAACAATTTGTTTTAATGCATAATATTTTCTCATTTAAATATTCTCTCTCTCTTTAATTTTAGAAAATAGAAATTGAGATTCCCCATCTTTCAACTCGCTTTCTTGTATGTATGCATCAGATATGTTATTCTTAAACAATTCTTAAAGTATCGAAACGTGTATTCTTTTTTACATTCCCTAATATTGTTTTTGAAACAATTTAACGTAATACACACATATAACTCTTGATGTTGCATAACTAGCAAGTTCCATCTTCCGAGTTACCCTGATAGGGCCTAGGGGTGAGGCATATGTTCTGAGATATCCCGTAATGTCCTTTTTGCGACTACGCAGCTAGCTTGACTTCCAGCTGCTGGAAATCTAAGTCATTGGTAGGCGAAATCACTCCGCTTACCTTTGGTAATTAGTTAATTTTTAAAGAGGATAAACCTCTAATTTCATAGAACACCGTAATCTTGTATTTACAATCTTTTTCTAAAACGACCTATTTCTATTTTTAATCTATAATAAATTAATTTGATTCATGTGATTAAAATATAGTATATAAGTTCTAGTCTTACAGAAAAATGTTAAACTAAATCATATCCAACGCAATTTATATATTACTATTCCTCGCACTAAACTAGTGTAACGTTTTATCGTCACCATTAAAGACGACTTTATACCCTCCATGTGCGATATATTATAATTAATAGATTTAGTACATACATAGGAGTTAATTACCATTCAAAAAAATCTTATCAATTGATTGTTAATCAAATGAAATGATAAATGAATCACTCTTTAAACTTAAACAACGAACTTATTATATATTAATTAGGTTTGGTGTCAAGTGTCAACATTCACCTTCCTAACTATATTTTGCATTGATGGTTCCACTTTCTTTATTTGATCCATGCATGGCCTTGTATGACAACATTCCTTCATCCGTGAAAAACATCAGTAAATAGCAATCCTTATCGACTCCGTACGTAAATAATTGCATCCTTATCTTGAATAAATAGTGAATATACATATTTTAACAAATGATTTAATACATAGTTTCATTAAACATGCATCCTCATATTTTACACTAATATCCTACACAAAACTCGAATCATCGATTTAGGAAGATATATCTAAAACATAAACATCATACAAGTACTAGGCTAAGGGCATGTTGAGTTATTTAGTACAAATTCCCAAAAAAATCTTTATTCTTAGGGTATCTATATCACATTAAAAACTTCAGACAACATCTTATCTCTATATTTCATTAATGACTAGAATATCTTTTATACTTTTAAAGATAATATGATATTTGTATTTGATCCGTTCTCTCTATTATTATCGTTGAGACGTGGTGCCAACATTTACCACTAGAAAAAAGAGACTAATATAACCTTATAAAAATTGTTGTACGTATTTTTTTATAAAAATTTACATCTGCTAACAAAAAAATATAGTTACGTTTGCTAATAAGAAGGCTGTTTTATATCTAATATAAGTGCACATGATGTTGCATTTGTTAAAAATATTATTCTAGGTTAATGCAATTTTTTCAAATAATGTTACAACTTTTTCAGCAATACACTAATATGGTCACATTAACTTTATTTCGTTGTAATGTTTTGTTATTCTTTTGCATTATTGTTTGTAATTGCTATTTTGAAATTGGATTTGTACTATGCTGATGCATTATTGTATAAATGTTTTTTATTTAATAGTTGTTTGATAATTTTTAAATGATTAAATGTTAAATTAATAAGATGTCTGAACTATTAAGTGTTGAACCATTAAGATATTTGAACCATTAAGAGGTTTGAACCAATAAAGCTAGCATATAGCCTAACTAATCAAAGACAAATATCTGACCAATTCAACATTACACATCTTAACCATTCAGCATTAGTATAATGTTTAACCATTCAGAGGCAAATGTCTGAACCATTCAGAGGCAAATGTCTGAACCATTTAGACATTTGCTCGCGAAACAAACAATCTGAATCATTAAGAAGCTGTTTGACAACTTCTGAATGATTAAGTGTTGAACCAATAAAAGGTCGGAACCATTAAATGCTGAACCACTAAGAGGTCTGAACCATTAAGAGCTAGTATATCATCTAACTATTCTAATGCAAATATCTGACCAATTCAGATAAAATGTCTTAACCATTCAACACTAGACCTATTAATCATTCAGCACTAGACCTCTTAACCATTCAACACTAGTATAATGCTTAAACAATCAGAGGCAAATGTGTGAACCATTCAGACATTTGCTCGCGAAACAAACAGTCTAAACCATTAAGTGCTAAACCATTCAGATATGTGAACCATTAAGAGGTTGATTAAGAGGCTGATTAAGAGGCTGCCAAATAACCCTTAAGTCTAAGCCATTTAGACATCTGAACCATTAAAAAACTAATTTAGATGCTGCCAAACAACCCTTAGTGATGTTATTTTGTCTTACTTTTTTCGACAAACCATTAATTATGTATTTAAATCATTGCTCCTAGCTTTCAGGATCAATAAAGCTTTTATTAAAAGATATAAAAAGTTAAAAATTTCATATCGTGTTTAAAAGTTTGAATAAAATAAAAAAAATAAATTTCTTATGTGTCTCAGATTAATAGTAGAAGAAAAAATAAATAATATTTTACTATTATACTTTTCAATCTTAATTAAATTATGTTGTAAAGGTACAAGAAAAGAAAATTCCTCCACCTTCTTTCGATTTGAAAATAAATCAATGAAGAAATATTATTACCTTTTCAATTAACTTCACTTCCTTCCGCTTGTTACCTTTAAAACCCTCTAAGCAAATCACACAGCGGTCACCGTGGTTTGGTTCTTGATTTTAACACCAGCTAGTATCATCCCTTTAGTTGTTCATTTTAGATGCATACCGAAGTCTTTTTGTCATATCACCTATACCAATTTGTTTTTTTTATAAACCAGCTCGTATCCTTATTTGGTTTTTTTTGCCCTCGAATCACACAACATAGGAAATATCATTTGTTTGATTTAATTGCGTACGATCACATAACGGGGAAGAGTTACATTTTGTTTAATTCCTAGAAACTGTTAAGGTATTATGGTGTTTTCCTTTTGTATGAGCTTCATGCATATTTTGTATGAAACTGTTATTGAATTATGTATGCACGTTGAAATGGCATGAAATTCAATATCTAAACTAATTTTGAAAATCATTATCAAATCGTTATGTGGACCAGTTTATTTTCCCATTAATATCATTTTTTGATATGACATTCTGTCCTAAAATTCCAATGAACATAGTTTCAGTTAATTGCATTTGATATACCAATTTACACATCTACTACTGTTCGGTTGCACTTGTCTTGCCTTATCCTCATTGCTATTGATGGACTTCAACCTATTACTTATACGTGGCTTAGTTGGGCCAAAATCCTAACAAGCTTTGTCTGTCTTTGGGCTTGTTAAAAATGGGCTCACTTGAAGTGGGCCTAACATTTTGGGCCTTAGCTTGATTAAGAGGGTATCTCATCAAATTATCAATTGTTCAAATGGAAAATGAGATTGTAATGTTCTTTGTGATCTAGAGAGGATTTTCCACCATCATTCTACACTAAAATCTTATGTACGAAATAGGAGTAATTGAGTAAACTTTGGGAGATTTTATTGTCAATTAATTGGAAAAAAGCTCAGATAGGTATTGATGTTAACCCATATTTTAAGCTTTAGTTGTCACCTCGTTATGTTATAAATGACAAAATTATTGGATTCTTTTAATGTCATCTTGGATTGTTATGAATCCTTTTAGAATTGGGATTGTTTAAGATGTGATTTCCATTGCTTTAAATGATAACATATGTTAGGACTCTTTTATTTTTATATTCTGTCTCTTTAAATGATAGGTTTCTGATGTGTTTAAACAAATTGCCTTTTGGGCAACTCTGACTTTTGTAAAAAGTATGATACTCATGGTTACCGTTGATGTTCACAAATCACAACCATAAATCAAAATACACAAAAGAATGTTGGCTATAGATATTCGGAGTTTAATTTTATATCTTTGGCATAGGAGCTCGAGACAAAAGGTTTTTAGTTTAAATCTTAGATTTTATTAAAAATCATAAGCCACCGGTGTCCTAAATGACTTTATGAGCAGTAGGGAGAACAATAAATCAAAGAATGCGACTTTGCACAAAAATACAATACTGCAACCAAACATTTGGTCCAAAATCAACAACTAGTAAAAGGCAAAATGACATCTTTTAGTCAATGCCAGTATTGTCACACTCATAACATTCAACAAAAATCATTTAATGTTTTCATAAGTTACTAACATGAGCAACACATGGACTAAAGGATTAATCGTCGGTGTGATTTAGAAAATTTAGATGAAACTAAAAAGCAAATGACCATTTTTGTGAAAAAGGTTGTACTTTGTAAAATTTAAGCAAACCTAAAAGTGTCTCGACTTCCGATTCAAAAACGTGAGGGCATTTCTTGATGCAAAGGCTCACATCTAATAACACATCGTATAATCATTCAAATGGTTTCTGATCTTGTTCTTCCCAAGCATTTGATTCAAGCTCGTATGATTGATATCATCTCTTTTTCCATGCTGAGTTTTTTTTCCTTGTCCGAAGTAATGAAATGACATCTAATATGTAATACATGCCAACACACATAAATTTACTTTCAACAAATGTTTCATGTAATCATGCAAAGTCCAAAAACTCATAACTTCTTGTGATAATCAATACAAGTTATCCTTAACCATATCCATCCTCTATGGGTACTCCGTTGGCATATCAGAAAATAAGTGTCAAAATACATATTTTCGATTTTTTGAACTTAGTATAGGTAGTTTAAAACTGATACGTATCGAGAAGTCTGGTAGGAATCCAATCGTATTAGGTTTAAATGGGAAGTAACAAATTCAAATAGTTGCATACATGGTTAAAAAATTACAAAAAATAAATCATATGAGATTGAACACTTTTAGTAGTTTTTAATTTCTATCGTTAAATATTACTCTTTTGGACGTATGACTAAAAAGCTTTAGCAAACAAAATGAATACATGGATATGTTATACTCAAAAATTAAACAATAGACATTCATAAAGCAATTGAAAACAAAGCAAGAATATGCGTTGAATCAACATCACAGACAACAATCTTTACATTCTCATTCTTAAGATTTAAGGCTATTTCTTTCACACTACTATCAAATTAAACTATTTTCCGGGATTATTGTGAAACTTATAAACAAATGTAATCACATCTCCAACTTAGACCACTTAACCAATCTAATCCACTTGAAAGTTCATGTAATAGTATTTAATTCTACTTTCTAATAGGGTCATTAGTTCAATAGCTATCGGGGTGAACTTCATGATTTTATTTGACAGTGTAAGTTTTAACTAATAGTTTTACTTCCAATATCTTTAGTTATTTAAATTCTATAAGGTTTTGCCTTTGCTAAAATACGAGTTAACTGAAAGGCTAATTTAGTAAGGATATACGGATTAACATCAAGTAATGTTAAAATGTGTTATTTTATTCTTCAAAGAACCAACATTCTGAGGTTATCGTAGTCTATTTACATAAATAACTATGTTAGTGACTCGTGTATTACACAAATAAATAATAAAATATCAAATGGTTAGTAACGGAAAAAATTAAATTATAAAATAATATTTGAGATAAGATATGATTGATAAAGTAATAAAACAATGATATTATTTTTAAATTTTTTGTTTTTGATTTGTTTTTGTTTTTTTCCTTCCGGAAAGAAGTCGTTTTACAAACATTTTGTTTCAAAATAAACTATTTCTAAAAAAGAAATGTCATTTTTATAAAATTTCTTATTATAATTTTTTTGAATTTAATTTAATTTCGTTTCTTTTTTAAAAATATAGAAATTTTTAGAAAAAAATATTATTTTACAAAAAAAAATCGTTAGAAATTGCATTTATAAAAGGATTTTACCTTTAGAAACCTACTAAAAAACTTTTAATCTAAGAAATATATTGAATAAAATAATTACTAGTTTTAGTAATTATTTAATAGAAGAGATAAACAAAAAAATTAAATTTAAAAGGTTTAAAATTATGTCATGTGTATCATTTATTATTATTATTAGTAGTAGTATAGAAAGAATATAGATTATTTTCTTATAAACTAAATTCTTGAATTTAAGTCTCTTACTATCCGACCTACATAACTATTCTAATGAATTAAACTAATCTTTTTTGATGTAGTGTGAGTTTATAGAGGGTTTTATGGAGCCCTTGTGTTGGGACGTGAAGGCAAAGCTACCACCCTTGTCTTTGACTTCATTTCCTTTGCCCCCAACATGTTTCAATCTTGTCTCTACATATTGCTTTCTATTCACATCATATATTATATATTAGTTATCTCCATATCTTCTTGTTTAATTCAAAAACAATATAAACCAAAAAAAACTTTATGATACTCTCTTTCCATATATAAATGATATCTTTGTCTTAATAAATGTTATATGTAATAAATACGGTATGAACGGCGATTGTTCATGAATTGTGAACAAAAATGACGTATATTTCATACGGTTACTAAATGAAGCCCTAGTGGCAGATGACTGTCATAGTTGGTGTGCAACGATTGTGTTTGCCTTTTAGGGCATGATTGTCGATCAACAACCATATATGGTTGCTAGATGCAGCTTATCAACGTCATGTAGTCAAAATAAAAATTAACAGAGAAATTTGATCGAATTAGTCTTTAGCTTCAATGATTTTAATTTTACTATTACTTCTGTCAAAAAATATTTTTTCTCGAAGTTTATAGACATGAATACCAAAATATAATCGCACATCACAACATACTTTGTAAGTTTATAATTTATTTCTTTGTAACTTCAATATATATATAAAATTTTTGGAGTATATTTTGTATGGTATCCTTGCAGCAGACAAACGCGTACACTAACAAATAAAATATATGAATATATACATACATTCATAACATGTATGTATGTATGTGACATGAATACGACATATTGCAATGGAAGGAGGCACGTAACATGCTTATTGATTAGTCATAATTTTTATAAATATGGTTTAAACTGTTTCTTGAACGTGAAGGGATGGATAATATGAATTTTAAATATAAAAGACATGGTGGTTGAACCATATGTCAAGTTTCACTTTCTGCTACAAAAATCAACCGACAAATAAATGAAGCCAAATTCAAACATTGGAGACATGAAGTCTCACAAAAACGCGTACTGCTTATATCAAATTTGCATTTCAACGATCGAATAATCTTCAATGATATGTAAGATGTCGGCATCAAAGTTGATACCCTTACTCAAACTGTATATAGGTTTCTTTCCTACTCATAAATCCACCTAATTTGCTTAGTGCAGGATTTAAATTTTCAACCTTCAAGTAATGAGACACATTTTACACACCCTGATACTGTTGAGCTACATGCTCACTCCTAAGTATATTCTTATGTTGTTACATTTATTTATAGAAATTTTGACCGGTAAGATTTAATGGACTATCTTGTAGTTTTGCTGATACATATGTGTTCTGAAATCAAAACGTACTTTTCATAGCGGTACATGTTTATGTTACAAACCGTTTTTCTTTTTTTTTTCATACCCATGAGTACAGAGTGCTTGATCTCTACTCTATACTTCCTCTACTCGTTAAAACCACCCCATTTTCAGTTTACGTTATTTATATCGATCTTTTGACTGATGAGTACATCAGTTACCACTAAGATGTGCTCTTGTAGACTACTAACTCTTTTCTTAAATTTATAAACTTTAACATGAATTTAAATGTCTTCAATATTTTCTTCTAAAATCGATTAAGCAATACATATATAATTCAGAATTTTTAATTAAATAAAAAAACCACTATATTTAAAAAATAATAGGTTCGTTATTACTTATAGGCCTAGTAAATTTTGATATATAAAGTTCGGGCTTAGGCTTTTTTATTAAACGTAGTTTAATTGCTTGAATTCATATAAAATCTATACAGTTTAAACTTTTAACAAGATGATCTGAAGTAGCTCATTAGCATATATATTCAATTTATTAATCTTTTGTGACATAATCTTAAACTAATTTTAGTAGCTTAATATGCATTGAAGAACTTTTTTTAACTAACAATAATAACAGAAGTATTTAATATAATATAATATATTATTCGAATTTGATTTTTTAAGGCTTATTCAAAATATAAGTTTGTGGGTCTGCTGCAGAAAATAAGAAAAATTTCAACGAGGAATAATGGATTTTATTGTCATTGTACTTGCTTTTAAATTTAATAAGTTATTTGCATTTTAAAAAAATATTTGACGTGGGTTCTTTATGTGATGTTCGATTGGGATGTTAGATGTATATTGATAGGTTACAAACAAACTGAACGTTCAACGAACAGTTTGTGAACCGTTCGACGAGAAATTCACTTATATTCGTTCGTGTGGTAAATATACGAACACGAACAAGAAAATTTCATTCATTTAGTTAAACGAACGAACATGAACACAAGTTGTGTTTGTTTATTTATCTTCGTAAACATTTGATAATGTGTTTGTTTATGTTCGTTAATGTTCGTTCGTGAACGTTCGATAATGTGTTCGTTTATGTGTTCATTTATGTTCGTTAAGGTGTTCGTTTATGTTATCTTTATGACTATTATATCGAGTATTTTTTTATATTTATGTTAACTACTTATTTATTTTTTGTTGATTTTGTGTAATGTTTGTAATAAAAAATGTAAATTCTATTATAAAATAAATCTATAATAATTTGTATTCGTTTGTGTTTATGAGTTTCTTTGTGTTCGACACGTTTATGAATAGTTGTTTGTGTTCGTTTGCTTTTGTTTGTGTTCATTTGTGTTTGGTAAATGCTCGTGAACAGTTCATGAACATGTTTATTTTCTAAATGAACGAACACAAACAAGAAATCGCGTTCGGTAAGTATTCGTAAACATTTTATGAACAAGTTTATTTTTAACGAACGAACACGAACAAGACTTTGTTCTTGTTCGTTTGATTCGTATTCAGCCCTATATTTAGACATTAAGAATTTCTATTGAGCTTGAAAGTTATGTGTAGCATGCCTTAGTTTTGTATAGTATATGCAAGTATGTTATGTTTGCCATTTAGATGTATATTAAACGTTCTTTTTTTTTCTCAAATATATTCACTACAACAAATTAGTCTGTGTGTGACTAATTTTTTTTTCATTTTTAGCGACGAAATATAGTCTCCAAAACCTATTGTGATGAAATTTAGTCTCCATTGTGTCGTCCCCATTTCTCCCTCGCATTATGCTAATATTTTCGTCGCTAAGTTTCGTCGCAATAGTGGGAGCTTTAGCGACTTATTGTCGTGGTAATAGTGTTGTCGTTAAATATATTATCCTAAATAAAAAATAATCTTTAAATAAAGAAACTATTAGCTATTGCGACTAAATATGGTCGCTATATGTGCCAGCTATAACGATGAAATTTAATTCAACAGATCTTATTTAATTTTAAAAGTAATTTGAAAAAAAAATAAATCTATGAAATCTGAAAAATACAAAAGCCATAACTTGTCAAACAAACTCTATTCAATTTTAATATAATTAAACGCAAAAACTTAAATATCATCATATCATTCAAATATAATTTTTCGAATATAAACAAACTAACTAATCATATAGATCATCATCTTGATCATCTTCTTCATTAGGTTGACGAGACTCTGAAAGCTGCGTTTTGGTCAACTTTGTTATAGTTGATAAAAAGTAATGTAAATCCAATGATATTTTATTGAATTTGCAAATAACATGACCATATAGATGTCGTATTTTCGCTTTTGCATGTAACACTCGTGTTTTTTATATACGTATGTAATTATACATAATTTTGATTTGATTATAGTGTTGTTATATTAATAATCGTCGCTATCATGTATATAACGATATACTTAATTGTTTGTTACCAATATTTGTAAACCGTGACAGATTTCCTACAACACCACTGTTGCAAAACTTTTTCTAAAAACCAAGGGAGATATTTTCCGAAAAGTATTTTTGTGGCAATATTAACTTTTAATTAAAGATCTTTACCAATGTTTTCAAGATCCGAAGTCTAGCAATGCGCTTATTTTATCAGGTGGTCGGAACATATTTGATAATTGTATGATGTCATAATTACATATATTTATATATAATTTAATATAAATAATTTATATATTTTTTCATAGTTATATATAAAACATAATAAAAATTTTTATGTCCAAAATACTAATTTATTATTTGATGCCCTCATTTTAACCTATTATATTTCAAAAAATTAAAAAAAAACAAAAACCAAAATCTAATCTGACCACCAGTGTCCGACCACTGATTTGGGATGAACTGGCCAGTCGAACCTTTTCAAAACAAGCTGATGCTGACCTTTTCGGATACCCTTCCGCTTTCCGGTTGGACCGGCCGTTCTGAAATGGTTTTCGAAAGAAGGATGACGGGAAACTTGCCTACCTATAATCACTAAGGAATAGTGTTTACTTTTTATTGTTAAATAAAATTTTCATGATTTTGGTTGTTTTCTTTGGTAATACTTGGTGTTGACCCATTCGTGTGTTACCCCTTCAGCTAGAATTGAAAATAAGAACAGGTCAACGAACCAAATTTCATCGAACCTGTTAGTGAATCGTTCGATGGTAAGTTTTTTTGTTTGTTCGTTTAATAAATGAACGAATACAAACAAAAAGATTTTGTTTGTTTAGTTAAACAAACGAACAATTCGTTCATTCATGTTCGTTAGTTTAAAAGTTATGTTTGAGATAATTATATTGAGTGATTATTTATATTTGATGAATATTACATAATATTTGTGATTTTAATTATAAAATCAATATATAATAGTTTGTTTAAGATTTTTTTCTGTTCATTAATGTTAATGAATATTTGTTTGTGTTTGCTTACATTCGTTTGTTTTTACAAACATGTATCTTTTTAACAAACGAACACGACTAAATCTCCATTCGTATTCGTCCGGTTCATTTGTAACCTTATATCGGAGGTTACTAGCAAATATAAGCAAAGGAATTTAAAATTACAAAATCGGCAAAATCCTATCGGACGACGGATCAAGAGATGAAAAAAAAATGGTCGGTTACGTAATAATTATCAAGTTAGGTATCTTTAATTTTTGTCAAAAATGGCGGTTTATAACCAGAAATGATAGATACTATACACTACCATATTTTACAACAAGCACAACAACATAATTAATTCAGAAATACTTAAGTAATTTCTCATTAAAAGGTGGCTTAATCTACGGTCACGCATATATATAATCATGCCGCGTGATGCATTATCAAGTGGTCTTATTGGAGTTATTATATTCACCTAATCACCCGTAAGAAAGATTGACAATTAGTTAAGTAATTATTATTAATAATTCATTCTTTATACATAACCCTTTTTCAACATGGCTTGCAAGATTAGAAAATAAAAATAAAAAACAAACAAAATTAAAAAAAATACAATAACAAGAGATACATAATTCTCCATCTTCAAGCAAAGGAACTAGGAATCGAAACATTCTTTCTTAAACGACTCTTAATTTACTCTAAATCCAATGATTTACCATACGACTCAAACCATCAACCTTAAAAAAACCAAAACCAAAACATCTACGTACGCGGATAACATTGAACCAAATGCGTTTTGATCGTTGTCAAACACATATCAATAAGATCTACTTCCGTATATCATTTAGTTAGTTACAAGAATGTATCAATAAAGATATTATTACATATATACCTAACTTTTCTCTCTATATATATACAATTTTCACTACTGATCATAACAATAACGAAAGAATTAAGCAACTTCAAACCGTCAAAACTGAATCATAAAAACCGAAAAAACAAAACCAAAAGCTTCTAATGGCCGACTCCGGGGCTGGGGACCGATCGGAGGATCCGATCGATGGCGTTGAGGTGACGGACGATGAGCTTCTCGTCCGTCGTATCCGAATGATCCTTTTTGCTCGGAGAAGAAGCCCTCACGGTGCCCTTCGGAAGAGCACTTAAGAATAAACTCATTTTCGCCGGAGAAACCGAATCCACCGTCATGGTGGCGGAATATTCCGGCGAGTTTAAGAGTTTCCGGCAGCTAGTCGCCGGAGAGGATGATAAAACCAATAGAATGAGAAGAAGAAGAAGAAGAAGAAACCATGAACGAGCCATTGTAGTTAAAGAGAGATGAGAGATGAGGGTTGTGATATTGTGGGGAGTTTGAAGATTTAAAGAGATGGAATACTTATACTGAAATGTGGACGTTGTGTGTGTGTCTTTTGTGTGTATATTTTTATAAAAAGATATGTGTCTGTGAGTGTTTGTGTGTATATATAGAGAGATAGATGTGTCCACGAAGTTTGCGGCAACTCAAATGTTGACTATGTCTCGTCAAATTTATGTTACACCACTACACGTGCCTTGATTTTTTAAAGATTTTTTTTTTTACTTTTTCAAATTGAAATATATATAAATATTTGATTATAGTTTATATCTGTCTGTTTTAATAAATAAAAGTTTTAAAAGCATGGTGTGTTTCTATTTATTTTCAATTTGATTTTTTCCTCTAAACTTATACACGCGTCTTAATTGTCACATAGTCCTTCACTCCTTTATATGAATTTCTTCTTTTCTTCTTTACATTTCTTACTTTTACACTTTAGATCAATTTTTTTTTTGCTTATTCCTCTGTACAACCAAATGACTTAAAAATGTCCAATATCACTTCCGAAATCATATTCAACTCCCACAAAAGTTAATTAATCTCATGACAGTTGAACCTCCAATCTGTTTTTCAAAATTTACACATCATTTATTATTTAAAAATTAAATTAATTTACAAACGTATTAACGATGTGTTTTGTTTCATCAACCATGTAGTACACATGTCATAACCTATTTTTTGAATATATGAGAGTTTTAGGAGTCTATAAATTTATTTGTTTTATTTTATTGAGCATTATTTAATGTTACTATTTTAATTATAAGTATAAGTTTACTCATATTTTTATTTAAATTTTTAATCAAGTCAAATAATTTTTTTAAGCGTTAGTCAAATTAAAATTTTAATACAAGTGGACATCAAATTATTAATCGTATATCACGGAAGGTGTTTTACACGAAAACCTAAACTCTCGGCACGAAATTTAGTTGTATTTGACCTTTATAAATTCTTATGTGATTTTCTTAGGGTGTGAGTGTGACAAATACACTCCATTGTGGACTCTTGTTACAATTAGTTTAGTTGGAATTTGGTATACGAATTAGTTGACATGTGGTTGTCTAAAATTATGTAAATTTATTCAACGCATGTTGTTAACTTCATTTTCATTCTTTCATTTTTAAATTTGTCTTATTGATTTTAGGAAAGTTGCGACATTATGATTCGTTGTCCAGTATAATCCATACACACAATGACCAATGCTACTGCTTGTTCTTGTCGTCACTTAAAATCTTTTTCACATAATTACCATAGATTTACATTTAAATTTCACTTTATTTCACCCAGAATGAATATAAGCAACATAAGAGATAGATACCTTTCTTGAATACAAACATACAAAAGTAAGTGTAAATCATCATTCAAGCGGGTATCGTGATTGACTAAAAACATAAAATTAAAAGTATGAATAATCAAATTATCAGTATAAAATATTATAAGCTAATAAATAACAGTTTGAAGAATTAAAATTAGATTGACCTTATCATATATATATCACGATCTCCCACCAAATTAGTACCTTGCTTTTAGGTAGATATATCATTTTTCTAAATCACATAACATACTTTATTAATAAAATTTATGATATCATTCTATAGAATTTTGTTTAAAGCATTATCTTCCAATTGGACAGTGATTGACGTCTGGCCGGTTCATTTGTTCCATCTTTCTTGGCAATTTCTTCTTGTGCGATGAAAAGTCAAACGTTTGAACTTTGACCTACCAAACTCGACTCGTGTCTAATGACCCTTAGGCAGTTTGACCATGCTCACGATTTTGCTACACACCATTAATTACTCCTTCACATGAGGCTCATGTGACAAAAGATCCCAAATCACTTTTCTCTACCTTCTACCTAGGAAAATCTTTCTTTGACTTTTTAATTTGAAGATCTATAAATTAATAACGACATTTTAGTATATATTAATGTTACTAATTAAATTTAATGCACCGTGACGCTAGAACCTTTGGAGTAAAGATTAAAGATATATTATACTCAATTTGTTTTAACCACTCCATGAATAAAAGTTATGTGGTCAAAGTATAAAAAATGACAACGTCAAATCAATATGGAAGTATATGATTAAAATGGTTTGGTCAAAGTAAGATGGAAATATATGGTTAAAATAAAAAGGTCAAAGTAAAATTTAGGACGTCTAAAGACGATGAACTTTCGCACAAAATTGTTTATGGGCATGTGTAACTAACTTGATAGAAAGGTCGGTGAAATAGTCAGGGTCGGACTCGGAATTTTTTTTCTCTGGGCTCAATTTTTTTTTCAATTTTAAAATAGATGTGTAATGTTGAATTTATGTTTGGGTTGGGTCGGGTCAGGTCACACAGATTAAATTACAATTACATTATAAGACATTTGACAAAGATACGATTTCAATAGAAAATAGAACACATTACATTTTATACTTGTTGTTTACGTGGCTTCATCTCTTGAAAAATATTCGATATATTATCAATCGAAACCTTCTTAAAAATGTATTTTCCTTAAAAACGTAGCAAATGCAAGTATTGTTTAAGGTATTTAAAAAAAATTAGAGATCATTAAAGAATGTTAATAGATAAATGAAATACGTGTTAGGTATTTAGTTAAATAAATGAGCTTAGAGATTTTATACAAAATTTACCTATTGATTATTTTGATATTACTATTCTTAACTAAGTGAACTATTATTTTAATTTTAGTGGGTTAAACATTCTAATAAAAATAGGGTTCAGGGGTCGCAAAATGTTTTATAGAGGTCAGTACTAAAAAAATACACAAAGTCAATAAAAAACCATCAATACACGTTATACATAAAAAGGAAAATCTACAGGGTTGATTGACCCTCCCTTTAAAATAGTCATTGAGCAAAATGGAATGATGGACTATATTAGATTTTATTTAGACGGAGGAAGCTTTGCATGTTGCTCACTACAACGCATGGAAAAAAGTGTATTCAAATTTCAATGCATAATGCGGTTTGGTTTGGTTTGGTTTGGTTTGGTTCGGTTCTATTATGGGTTAAAACCAAAACTATAACCGATTAGTAGTTTTCGTATTTTCATAAATAGCCCGGCTAATTCGGTTAGTGGAAAAAATGATTTGGTTAATTCAACTAATCGACAACAAATTCAAACTAATTTCAACTAACAATTCTAATTATATCTTGAGTCAAATAAAGTGTTAGAGATATTATAAAATATAAAATTTTATTATGAAAAAACATAACATTTTCCAGACGAAGAACATTTTATTTATAAAAAAATAAAAAAAGGTTAAGTGTTGGTTGTTAGTTTATTCGATCAAACATACATATAATCATAATCAAACCATAAACAATAGCTAAAAAATAATAACAAAACCATCAGTTTCTTAATTGTTTTAATGTTTTTTTTTTAAAAGACACGAAAATTGTTATTAACATCGACAGTCTACAAGAACAACATAAATGAAAAAAAATAAAAACAGTCATATCATATTAGCAATATTTGCATACAATTTTTGCAATAGGAATTATGCAGGCAAAAATTTTAAAATGCTATTTGGGGAGGTCGTATTGGCAGAAGAATTCTCGAGATTATTATTTGCATTAGAAGAAAATCAGAAACATTGAAGGTTCAATAATTAAAAAAATGGCTGCAATGGAAAATGGCGTTTGCGACTTGAACATGGACTTGGAGGAGGCCCATTAGGCTGGGGCCTGGGCTAGAGTCTAACAAGTAACAACTTTGAGATCTCTTGGTGCTTATTAGTGGGCTGCATTTGTCCAAACATCAACATTCTGGACATTCAGGCCTAGATTTGCACCCAACTCGCAACTACCCAGTCCGATCTTTTAGCAGAAGAACAAAAATTTCCAACCTCTTAGCCTAAGGGGGCGTTTGAAATAGAATTAAGAAACTAATATAATTTCTAAGTAAAATTATATTTGAGTGAGTGATAAAATGTAAAAATCAAGAAAATGTTTCACCTTAAATTATTTTGTTTGTGGGATTTCAAAATCCTTCTATGTGGGATTTCAAATTCCCTCTCTAGGTGGAAGGATTTTGAAATCCAATAAAAAGAATTTGAGGTGAAACATTCCTTTGGGTTTACTTTTAATTGTTTATTTAAACATAATTTTACTTGAAAATTATACTAGCTTCTCATTTTCATTCAATTCCTTCCAACCAAACGTCCCTTAAGAGTCTTAGGTTGTTATTAGTATGCATCAATAATTATGACCGGAATGGAATGAATCAGTGAATGAAAAAAATATTTGGCTAGTGAAAGGAATAAAATAAACTATTTATATAGGTAATTTGATTTCCTTTAGACATGCCAAATTCATTCCATCCACACTTTATTTTTTTCATTCTATTCATTCTTTCATTGTTGCTCACCCCCGCCACCACCACTGACAACCACCACGACCAGCCAACCACCACCACGAACCATCACCAACAACCATGCCCACCACCACCACCACCATCACCAACGACCACCACCACCGGCCACCACCACCACCATCACCAACGACCACCACCACCGGCCACCACCACCACCAGGAACTACAGGCCGCTACCACCATCGGGAACCATCACCCACCACTAACGAGCACCATCGGGAACCATAACCCACCACCACCAAGCACCATTGGGAACCATCACCCACCACCACCGAGCACCATCGGGAACCATCACTAGCCACCACCGTCGCTGGCAACTAACATCAGGAACCACCATTGGCCACCACCACCACCGGTCATCAACACCGGAACCACTTTTGTATTTCATTTAATTTTTTTTACCTAACAAATGATATAAAATAGTGATTCATTTTATTTTCATATGTTACCAAACTGAAAAATAAAATATGATGATTCATTTAATTTATTTTGTCTATTTCATTCCCTTATATATTACATTCATTCGTCAATTCTATTATCAAATACCAACAGAAATTTTATAATCTTAAACATGATATAACGCTGATATGTTACACGGGGGAAATGGAAGAATATGAGATGGTTGTCAATGACCTTATAGATATTGGTTTTGAAGAACCCAGTATAGGACCAAACCTACCCGATAGTCTAGGATTGGTTTGTAAATTTTGTTCAGAAACCGATTAGAAATTGGTTTTTCAGGAACTAGTTTGTAACTTTTGAAAAAAAGTAGTTTTACGTTATCGTTAGTTAAAAAAGTAGTGATGTTAAAAAAAATACATAACTAACCTAATGTGTATTTATTTAAAAGATTTTGTGGCAGAATGGGTGGTAAATATAAAACATACTTATACACTTTGAAGCAAGAAAAACTATTGTAGAGCATGAGATACACGAGGAAAAGATAGTACGGGGAATGATGGTCCCACTTACATAGGAAAGACATGATTACAAAGCATAACTACAAAGCGAATTCGACGAAGAAAAAGTTAACAAGAAACAACAACTACAAATCGATAAAAAAACTTACGCTTAAGAAACTAGTAAACTCGAACCGGTTTAAAGTTGACCATAACTTGTTTAAATATGTTAGGCTTTCGCACTTCGTAAACTGGTTAACCGAAACCAATTTAGTGTTATTATTTATCTTGTTCGACAAATGATAAATAGTTTAAGAAAGATGTATGGTAATTATGTAACAAGTAACACTCAAAAAATAATAATAATAATTGGTAGAATAGAATTATTTGCTGTAACTTTTTTATAAATTAATCATTGAGTTAACTCTCTTAGATGCATGATGATGAAGACAGAAAGAAGATCTTGGAAGAGATATTATTGGAGATGGGAGATGCAGAAATATGATAATATTGTCCAAGGAAAAGGCTCAAATCTTCAAGACAGACGCATATGGGGTTACAGATTCTCTTTCTCCCTCTTTGTTTTTTTGCGTAAAATAAGTTGTTTGACTGTTTGTACAATAATACACAATTCGGTTGGTGTATATCAATTATAGTTGGTTAGATACCAACACAAAACAGTCACTCTAGTTCATTAGACAAATATTAATAGTTAGAATAATAATTAACTTCTTTCTTGATTCTCTTAAGAAATCAATGATTAAAAATTTAAAAGGGAACATGTAGAGTTCTTGACACAAGGACACGACAATAAACATGATATGAAAAAAAATATATGAAGATGAAATTACAGGCATATTCAGATGGCTCAGTTTAAGAATCTGATTCTACAATGACGAATATTATAGTCAATGGTTGGTCGACCTTTGGCAACGACATGTCGTCGAAACAAACTTGTTTATGGCGAATTTCTATTCTGACGACTATATATAACCATAACTACATGTCTATAGCTATGGCTTTTATAGAGGCAAAATGTCGTTGCTATTGGCCGATAGATCCTATAGCAAAGATGTGCAACATCCCAAATTTTGTCACTATTGATCTTTAATCCTTGTTGAGGCTCGAAGCTCGTTCCGAAAAACTTGTTCGAAAGCACATCGTTTACAAATCAAGCCAAGTTAACTCAACTTTTTTACGAACCAAAGGCAACTCAGCTTGGCTCATTACAAATTCGAGCCGACTCAATTTCATGCGAACAATTTATTTTTAATTTCATATATATATATATATATAATTGTTTTGATCGGTGAATGCTTTTATTTAGTCTACTTATCAGTTCGTAATAAACGGAATGATATAAAGTTTAGTTTATACCCTAAGTTTTGTCAAAATAGCCAATAATATAATTTACCTATTTGTAAAACTAAGTCTACGGATGTTTAAAGAACCCATGACTTGATACTCAATCGAAGGAAGCTTGAAAAACTTGCTTGAAATCAGCTCGTGAGTCATTTTGGCTCGGAGCGTTTATATATCAAGCCAGGCTCGGCTCAACTTGTTTGCAAATCATACAAAGCCAAATCTTAACTTGGGTCAGCTCGTGAACCTCACTAATTAGAATCTACCCGACTGTTAGTCAATAACATCTACCTACCTTATTTTTAGAGTTGCTAAATAGATGTCTTTAATCTTCAACTATAATTCATATTGGTTGAAATCGATATTTATCATTGCGTTTTATCAAGCATGAACAACTCAAATGAAATTTGGAAGTTGAGGAACCAAAACTGACACTTTCAATTTTGTTCACCTACGATTTTTATCTTTACAAAATTTTCATTTTACATTTCAGTTTAAAAGTTTTAATTTGAGTACACATTATAACATGCGTGTGTGGTTCAACGTTGTTACATCTATTTTTTCTTGTATAACGATCCCTTTGCAACGTGTGTGGTCTAAGATCGACTTAGTTATTGTTTTTAATGTTTTACGTTTTACGTGTATGTCCAATGTTGTTATGTCTACTTTCCGCTCGACTTTATTTTTCATTTTATTTCTTTTTTATACGAGCTATTCTAGTGTTAGTGGTCACTGGCATTGGTGTGACATCGGTGCTAATCAACAATTTATACATTCACGCCGCAACGCAGGAGGCTTAATAAATTTTACTTTATTTGATAAAAAGGTGTAATTATGAAATTAAAATCTAAAATACTACTATCAAGAAAGTGAATTATTACTAACTAAGTGTTACTAACTTTTACAACTAACCAGTCGTTCAAAAATAAAAAATAAAAAAATAAAAAATTGACCAGTCTAAAAGTTTAATGAACAAGACATTAACAAAAATATAGACCGGAACTAAAGCAAACAATAAAATTATATTTTAAATATAAAAAAGGATAAGGTTGAGTTAAAAATAATAGCTAGAAATACCATAACCTTATGCTTTTGATATCTATTATTAGTAAAAAAAAGATCAGAAAGAATATTTACTCTTTTGCGAAACGGGTTGGAGATTTCTATTCACATGGGCTGAATTAAAACAAGCACATGTAAACATGTGAAATAAAATGAATATTATGTGTAACTACATAATATAATACATAAACAATTTAATTAATTAATGCAACATGCACAATGGTAGTATCACACAACCAAATCTACTAATTTCGGTTAAACTAATAAAAACTATACAAAAACAATTTAAAACATTAAAATAACAATCCCAAAGCACCTATCTGATTACAATGAAGGAGAATAATGCAATTCCAACCCATACTTCAACGTTTTGGTGAGCACAAAAATGCCTGCAAAACACAAACACCTTAATTGATATATCAATTAATTATCATACAATGCAATGTCATTTAATTCCCACATATTAATTAAAATGTTTTCCGAATGTTACAACTTTAATTTAAGAGTTAAAATCATCAAAAAAACAAGAATGCATTAGAAAACCTGCATGTGAAGTATTATACATTGAGGCAATATGTGTATCTTCTTCTTTGTCGATCAAAAGATTCTAACTTGTGCACCAATTCATCTTGAGTCAATATCTTCCCGGGGGAGCTCATAAACACCGTGCGGGGCACAGGCGGTGACCAGAGGCCGCTTTGCGAGTAATCAAAACCAAATTCCGATACGTCAGCGAATTTTACGAGAAGCCTTTCGGATATAGATCTTGATACCAATTGAACTTTGAAGGATGATGAAGATGGGATATTATCATGAGACATGTTGGTGGAGAGTATTGAAGGAGACATGATGTGTGTGTGTGTGTGTGTGTGTGTGTGTGTGGTGTTTGGGTGGGTTGAGGATAAAGAAGTGTATGGTTGTATGTAATCATATGATATTAGACGTGGGTAGCATAATTGGAAGCTTTATATATGACTTTTGGGTGCATGTGTTTTTGTGTGTGATATGTCGTTTATTTATTCATATGATATAGATAACGTGTCTACTGTTATGTCTTCTTTTTTTTTTTTTTTAAATATGTGGGATCTGCATTATTATCTTATATAATACAAGAATATGAATGGTGGGTGGCTCAAAAATAAGACAAGGGTAGATATTAAATTTATGTAAATATTAAATTATATATAAGAGAATATTTAAAAGTATAAAAAAACCGAAGTTCATAAAAAGGTACGATTAATTCATTCTTAAATCTATTTTTTTATCTCTCATTTTCAAAAATAGTGTGTTACATAGTTATCAGCTACTCCGTGCTTGTCTTAATTCTCGATTAACGTGGGGTACTATGAGATTTGTAGAGAATTTAAAATTAACAATCGGGATAAATTGAGAGTCGCAAAACGCTATTAGATTGAAATTATTTGGGACCACGTTAAAATTTTCAATCGGATAAAAATCAATTACAAAAACAAGTATGATACATGTGTGAGATGTATGCGAACCAATGCAAAGAATGAAGAGGAAGAAAATCCAACCAAAGTTATGTGCAGATTCAAAATTTACAAGGATTGGGGAACGCCAAAGGAAGTTATTGTCTTCAAATATGACTAAGTTTGTCCCTCCCTCTTCGGTTTCACATGTGAATTTTGAAAAAGCAATTTTTTATCTCATCCAAAGGATCTGTCTTGGATCCTGCTATCAAGGGCGCTGCCCCCAAACCCCCATCAAGGAGACAACCCTCGTTGCTTAGGGGCTAAAAAAGTTTTCAATATCAAATATCACAAGATACTTAAATAAATATGCACTACCAACCTCCCGAATTAAATTATAAATATTATGTTCACATTAGTAATTAATTATAATCAATCCAATTACACTAAAATATCTAAAAGAAACTTATTCACATCAAGATATGATGTACATAATATTATCCTAAACTTTATGCGTAATACTATACTGTTTCTCGTAGTTTGAACCTATGATCTCCAAGAACTTACTAATTGCTCGAATCCTCGCCTTCATCCCATCAAACAAAAAAAAGTACTTTTGGCTTGATATATAATTTGAATCACTTGTTGACAAAATATATTACGAAGGCTATTTTAGCAATTCTAAAAACACTTTAATGGTTTATATATAGATATGGGGGTGCATAAGTCAGTTTTAGGTTAAAAATAAACCGAAAGATTGAATTTTGGGTTTACTAGAACTATTCAATTTCGTCTTTGTGGTTTTTACAAAGGTTTCGGGTTTTTCTTTTATTTTTTTATTTTTATTTTTTTTAATTGGTTTTCCAAATTGGGCTTTAATTTTTGAACTAGAAACATAGCCAAAAATCTATAAGGAAATAGATCGGCATTAATACTTATACACGATGTGTGTTTAGGAAAAGAGATATTCAAAATTTGTCACAAAAACATAAACATGTTGCAATACTTATGCGGACGCAATGTGCTTAAGATAAATGACGTTACAAAGAGAATAAATAGATTGACTATTTTATCAGATGCATAATAAGAAATTAGGTACGACTATTAAAGAAGATTTTATATTTATATTATAGATAACTAAAAATAGCATTATTCTTATGAGTGTTATAATTCAAAGGCTTTATTTTAATTCATTTAATCCATAAAATATGTAAAGATGCCATCTAGCTACAATTCAGTATATCGACGTACAAAATGAGATAGTAAATCTCAAATATATAAAGAAGCATCTCTTTGAGATTTTATTTGGTGTATCAACTTGTTTCATAATAATAGTCTTTCCATACGATAATATTCCTAGTCAACTTCACAAACTGAGACAAAGGGTTGTGTACGTATGAATATATAATTTGAAAATGAAATATTATAATATTAAACGTTATCAATAATTGATGTATGAAATGTCTATATCAAACAAATCAAATTTATTAACCCGTCTAATTTTACTTAAAAATGTTTAAATGCACGTATTAATAACAAGATATTAGTTTTAATAAAATGAAGAAAAAAAATGATGAAATAATATATTTGAAATAGAAATTGACCTCAAATAGGATAGTGAATCTAGCCAATTAGAGGAATGTAGAAAAATATCCATTTTTATCAAATTTGTGGATTTTCCTGCCAGTGTCTTTTTTTTTTTTACTTCTTCTAGCTAGGGACAGTGACCATTTCTTTTGCTATTTAGGTTTTGGATCCAGGGTCATTATACAAGTAAAAAAAACTATATCCAGTCACTTGTTAACTTTTTAATATATCAGTAAACTAAGAAACTATGTCGCTAACAAGTATTAAAAATCAGAGGGATTGTAGTTTAATATACTTGGGGCATACACAGTGGGGCTCTTTCTTATGAGATTGATGGTTTAAGTTTCATAATATACACTGTTATAGATTTAGAAGTAAAATTATATGAGTTTGTGTGTTTACAAACAATTATTATACCCATAAGTTTATCAATCTTTTTAAAATCAGATCGTATTAACTTGTTGGATTAAGAAGTGGTCATAGAACTAGTAGAATTATGCGTATTTGATTTTTTTTCATTTGAAGCAGTCGACTACGGTCGAATTGGTGACTGTACTAGAAGTATTTTGACTCTAAAATCTTAGTTTCTAATTAAATTAGTATTGTATGATCCATTTTTTCTTTATTTAAGTCTTTATATTTTATCAAAATTACAAATGCACACTAAACATATATGTCACACCCCGACCGACGGCGGAATCATTGGGGCGGACGAACGGGAGACGATTGTTCATAGCACATGGAACTAATTAAGTTGAAATAATATTAAACGTCATTATTCATTAAACATTACAAGACAAATAAGTAATTACAAAACAATCAAGATACAACCAATAACATAAGACTTTCAATTTAAACTAGATCCAAGTCCTATATGAGCACAAGAAGATCTTCAAGTATCAAACCTGAAACATGTTAAAAATAAAAGGGTCAACTATAAAGTTGGTGAGTTCCCATGGTTTAAACACATGCATACATATATATATAAAAAGATTTACAAGTAGCAATTTATGTCAATGGTTACGAGTTAACAAGCTTATAGAACACATACAGTTAAAACCAAACCTTGACTTGATTACAAGTATATAAGATTGACTAAGTTTACTTGGTTCCCATGATGAACAAGCATACGTCATCAGGAGTCGGCAATACATCGACTTTAGCACCAAATAGGCTTGTCAGGCCCAAAAATCTAAGACGTCGCCAGGCTAGCAATAGTTAATGATTGTAAACAAAATATGTATTTCATATAAGACTTACAATAACACAAATAACCATGAGAAAGAGGTAAAGATGAATTGCATGTGAATTTACAAGTATCAAGATGTTTACAAGTGTAAGTTTATAAAGTTAACATGTTTCACCCCAAAAGGTGTGAAATAAAGTAAAAAGGGGGCATGGAGAACTCACATGGAAAACTCACAAGTAGTGATAGTTGTAGAGTATATAAGAAAGCTTGGATGACAAGAGTCAAAGGTGATGTTCTAAATGATAAAAAAAACAATAATTTGAGGTTGAAATTCATTACAAAAAGTTAGGACGTTTAGAGAATGCTAAAAAGCGAAAGGTAGATTGAAAAAGGATTATTGCATCAATTTTAGATTCTGGACAGAATGTTTGGTATGTGTTTAAACAGGTTTTAAAAATAGCAAACGGTTTCATAAAATTGTAAAAATTTATACTTGACTAGTTCAAATTCTCCCGGACACCTTTAATTCAGAAACCTTTTTATGAAAAGATCTTTAAATAGGTCAAACAAGCAGCACAAGACAGAAGGTGCTGAAATGCATACTTATCTTGTGAAGGCTATTGTTGAGTCGTCCGATTGAGTTTGAAGACGTATAAACTGTCGTTGAAAAGGTAATTCAATGAACTTGACATTGGAGTCTGTTTTTACCCAAATTTAGTTTGTTATGATCAAGTTATGGTCGATTGAAGTAAGACTATATTCTGCCACAATTGTGGTAAGGCACTTATGTGCACTTTAAAAATTGTTAATACATGAAACGGGTTTGAACAATTTATTATGTCAATATATGGTATATTAGTCTTCGTTTGAGTTATAAAAATATTCTAATATTTTGGCATAGCCATCATTTAGAACAACAATCTTGTGGAATAACTGAATGCGGCGGCATAGCCGTCCATATGCAAACGTGATTCTTTGTTTAATGTAGTGTGTTGTTAGCTTGATTTAGGAATGTTAGTGATTGTTATAAGGTTAGTGATTATTAAAATGTTAATGATCAAATGATAATTATTAAAATAAAAAGAGATTTGGTAGAAGAAATAATAATAGTAAGAACATAAAGTCATGAAAACAATTGGATGTTAGGATGATTAAAATGTATAATATAAAAGAAATAAAAGATTACCTTAGTATTAAGAATTATTGAAATCTCTTGTAAGATAAAATTCTTCAAATTGATTATAACAAATAGATGAAAGAAAGATATGAGATTGAGCAAATGAAAAGTGGTTTGCTTTTATACTTGAGGTTAGGAGGAGGTTATGAATGGTGTTAATGGTGATTTATAAGTCTTTTAAAAGGGGGTTTGATTGGAATTTGAAATAAATATAAAGTTAAATAATTTAAATAAATAAAAGAATAATTATAATTTAAAATTTAAATTTATGAAGACTCTAATTTTTACAACTTTTTTTTTATAAAATCTTTATAGACTTTATAAAACC
>BJCM01125843.1:0-33036 GCA_018326385.1 Flaveria bidentis | reverse complement strand
TATATATATGTATATTCAGTATAAAAGAAGGCAGACACTGAACCAACTAATGAAAGTTGTGGTTAGTGGCGGAACTTGAACACTCCCATAGGGTGGGACGGGGGACAAATTTATATTGAGGGAGGGATTCTATATATATATATATATATATACACACACACTACCGAGCCAAAAGTTTATATTAACGAACCAAATATTTACAATACTGAAACATTTTAACTAAAATTGAAACAACTTATAAAATCTATGAAAGTAAAATTAAAATGATTTGAAGAAAAATTGTTATATTTAACAAACCTGGATAAGTAAAATCGAAGTTAACTTTATAATTTATAAGATTAAAGAAAATATTTGTAAACTAAATAATAAAACATTTCCTTGATAAAAAAACCTTGTGTCTGCTGATGTGCGTGCATTAGTAGGTTGTGTGCGATAAAATTTATTAAACCAGAACTAAACAAAAAAAACCCCTTGTGATGTATGGTTGTCTGTATGCGAGTGAGGTTGTGCGAAAAAAAAGAGGAAACCCGCACACCATCATCAACCAATAGCTCTAATTAATCAATCGAGCGACCCATCTTTCCTTTATCTTTTACGTAAAGTAACTGTATAGTGGATCGTGATCGATGTCTATACATGTGAAATCTGCTATTGTTAGACATGAACTATGGTGTTTTGTCATTTTTATAGCTTCTGGTAAAGATGTAACTATCAATTTTTTAGTTTTGCTAGTGACATCAATATCCTCATAATAATTTTGGTTTACTTTGTTTTGCCTTTTAAATTTATTATATGCAACCAATAAACAAAAGTTATTATTCGTTAATGGAGCGAAAAAGGAGCAAACGGAGTGGAAGCATAAGCAGATCTTGGCAAGAACTGCTTTTAAGAGCTAATAAATGGGATTTTGAATTTGTGAAGAAATCGCGCTTGGAATGAGCAGTATTACCATTAACTAAAATTTTCTAGTCAAAATATTGTTTGTTTCTTCAAATATACCATTTCAAAAAAAAATAATCTAATATGCTAAGACTTTTTGTCTTTCCTGATTTTTGTAGTGTTTTAGAGAGATAGAGAATGAACTCAAACACCAAAGAGGGGCGTCACCAGTGGTTCTTGCTTTTTAATTGGTTGTTACTTTTTTAATAATTTTAACACTCTACTTTAATATGCAAGAACTTTTATTTTTTCTTATTTTAACTCTACAAAATTTAACACCTTGTTACATGTATCAATGTTTACAACTAAAAGTACGTAAACCTTTGCTAGCACCATGTTCTTTCCGTAAGGCGTTATGAACAACTATAACAGCAACACAACAAAAATTGTACCTTGACCTTCTCGTAAGTTAGAAAGTTTTGTATAAGACTACTCAAATGATTAATCTTATAAACCAACCATAAACATCGATTGATCTTGTGATTCTTAACACTACCGTTGCATATATCTCTCTATATGTAAGCTTCATTGCGTATAGGAAAAACAATTGCTAATAGAGTGAATAAAATGTGAAGAGTGTGGCTTGTTTTCGCATATCTTTGGAATTTTGGAGGATGAATGTACGTTAAGTTTGTCGATGACACATAAACAAACGGTAGTGCATGAGTACTTTTTTTCATGTATGATGTAAAAAATACATAAGTAAAAATAGATACGTGACTAGGACTTCACAGGTTAATAACTATAGACACTAATGGATAGGTGTTAGTGTGTTACACATTTACAAGTAACAAATGATTCTCGATTTAACTATACCATCTTTTAAACCATTTTGAAAAAAAAAGACTTAGACATAATTAATTAACCAAAAATGAGTAACATGGATCTTATTAATAGTGGAGAGAGATAGGAAATTAATTAAAAATGGTAGGCTCCCAAAGGAAAAGCCAAAACTCCATTGGGAACAACTTCCTGGCAACATTCCAAAAGACAATTAGACTTTGAACATATTCTTAATTTGTCAATAAATTGATTCCTCACTTGCAAATATAGTGTCCTTTGTTTGCAAACATACAATTTTTTATCTGTTTTGTGCTGTGTGCCTACAACATTCCAAATATGTGGGGTTCACCCATTGCCCCTATAAACGGCCTAAGTTTTTCTTTTATCTTACCTCCAAAAATCTACAAACTCTCTTTTGCATGATCAAAGATACATCACCATGCCTTCATTGCAAAAAGAATACATGAATTACCTACAAAAGCCATTGGTTTTTGATTCTTTGATCCTACAACATGAAACCAACATACCCCAACAGTTCATTTGGCCCGAAAATGAGAAACCCAACTCATGTAAAGTCGAGGAACTCGCAGTACATGTGGTGGACCTAGGAGGCTTCCTTTCCGATGAACAATCTTGCTCAGCAAAAGAAAGCGTCAAGATCATCGGTGAGGCGTGCATGAAACATGGTTTCTTTCTAGTAATCAACCATGGAGTCGATGCAAGCCTCGTAGAAGATGCTCATAGGTACATGGACTCGTTCTTTGATCTCCCACTTTTGGAGAAACAAAGAGCGCAAAGAAAAGCTGGTGAGAGTTGTGGATATGCTAGCAGCTTCACCGGGCGATTCTCCTCTAAACTACCATGGAAAGAAACACTCTCTTTACAATTTTCTTCTGAAAACAACTCATCCAAGATGGTGATGGACTATTTTGAGAACACAATGGGAAAAGAATTTACTAAACACGGGTATGTAATATGCTTATACATATATTTGTTGTGTATTCATTGGTATTATACTAGATGGATGAAAAATAAATTTAAAAACACTACTGCAATACCATTTATTATGGTGTAATTTTTTTTATAAAAATTTTAAGATATGAAAAAAAGTTGTAGCTATTAAAATTTGTGAAGGAAGTCTATTTAAAAGTTGGTTGACGACTATTAATTTCATGTTATACTTATTTGGTTTTGAAAGGGCTGTATAATATGTTTTAAGACTTATAATTAATTTAAACTTTTGAAGTTATATAAAATTACATTTTTGTTCTCATTTGCATTATAATATAGTATAGATATTAACATGAAATTTATATCCTTGTGATCATTATAGGAAAGTTTTCCAAGAATATTGCGATGCCATGAGTAGACTTTCACTTAGGATCATGGAGTTATTGGGGATGAGCCTGGGCATAAACCAAGCACACTTCAAGGAATTTTTCGAAGAAAACGATTCGATAATGAGGCTAAACTACTACCCGCGATGCCAAAAGCCAGACCTCACTTTAGGAACCGGCCCTCATTGTGATCCAACATCCTTAACAATACTTCACCAAGATTCGGTTGGTGGTCTAGAGGTGTTCATAGACAACGATTGGCGCTCCATTGCGCCAAATTTAAACGCTTTTGTCATTAACATTGGTGATACATTCATGGTATGCTGTCCCTACATGTTATCCAAGTCTTTGTTTTCATTACCATTTAAATTTTGGATGTTTTCGATAACGGATTTGTCATTTTCAGGCGCTTTCAAATGGAAGATACAAAAGTTGCTTACATAGAGCTGTGGTAAACAACATAAGTCATAGGAAGTCACTTGCTTTTTTCCTATGTCCAAAGAAAGATAAGATAGTGAGCCCACCAGATGAACTGGTGGATGAAAAGAACCCTAGAATATATCCAGATTTTACATGGTCTAAGTTTCTTGAATTCACTCAGAAGCATTACCGAGCTGACATGAATACCCTACAAGCTTTCACCAACTGGATTCAACAGAAAAACATATGAATCTCATATGTATATGCTTCTACTTCACCCGCGAAACGCAAAAAAACTTTCAGTAAATTATCAAACTCGACGTGGATGGTTGAAACCAGATTTTTTTGTACATAGTTCATGAAGAATTTTTTGTGGATGACCATGGGCAAGATTCATTTATTTTATGCAGCCATGGAAGTTAAACTAACGCCAATAGACTAGAGAATTTTGTAATTTTCATTTTTAGCATTTAGGAAACTTTTTATTAGTTTCGTCTAGGTAATTTTCAAGTGTCTTGTTTATGCAAAATTACAAAATGGAAGAAGAAAACAAAAGGAGAGCCATTATAAATTCCTTTGACATTGCTGTAATTGGGGATCCTATGCTTTATCAATTCTTTTAGAGTTAGGTGTTTCTAAATGTATGTTATAAATAAAGGGTTATATGTATCACCCCCTTTAAACTACAATTTATAAATTAGAAAACTTTCGTTTACGGACACTATAAATGGTCGATTACTCTATAAACTACAATTTACTTTTTATTAGAATTATACATGATGTATGAATCTCGAATTCCTAAATAAATTATACAGTAAATCTAACAAACTTAAGTATCATGCTTTTTCTCTCTAGATGGAGTCAGTGGGCACACAAACAAACAAATTTGGAAAAAAGTCTCGTGGAGGAAGATGAGATGAAAGTAAACTTTACTTCTATCCCACAAGATAAAGACTTAAATAAATGATTTTTCTTTATAAGCAAAACACAAAAGAAAAAAAAATCATAGAAGTAACTTATTAGCAGCAGAAGATGCAAGGGAGATGTGAAATCTAAAGGTAAACTGGCTAAGAGTAAAGACAAACATATGACTAAAGGCAAACATATAAGTAGCTAATAACATCGATACTAAGACTAAAAACAAACCTAAGTGGTGTACAAGTCTAGTTATTGAGTGGGTAAGACCTATGTTTTCATAATTAGACATGATAGTAGACAAATGATTCACTGATCAGAGTAGATTTAAAAATCAAATAACATCAAATATAATATAAAAGAGAGGGAGCAAATGAAAACAATGTTTATAATTAAAAACAGTAAAAACCACCGTTACCCAATCATATAATTTATAATTTATTTAACATTATAATTGTTTAAAGTATATTTGAGTAAACTTCAACCTTAGTTTTTTAGGTCATTATATATTTTTGGATTAAAACTCAAAGGAACAACGATTATGACGAAATGACTTGTGTATAAGTAATTTGTATGAGTTATATTTACGTAACTTTTAGTTGTACACTTAGTAACATGTTCCTACGTATACATAACCCTTACATATACGTAACTCTTAGTTGTACACTTTGTAACACGTACTTATATATATGTAATAACTGGTTTTCAAAGTTTTTATTTATAACATGATTTCAAAGGATCTCTTATATATATAGAGAAAGAGATGAGTTCATATGAAAACCCTAAAAAATTGTTGAGAACTCTAAAAGCCAATCTTAACCATTCATTAATTATAAAATAATCAAGAATTTAAATGAGTGGCAAAGATGAGATCAAAGGTATATTAGTCATTTTAACATGTGTACTTATTTGTGATAGGTCATTTGATTTGACCATTAAGCTTTAAAATCTTATTTTCTTATTTCTTTTGAATTCTAAATAACTTATCACCATCACCACCAACCCACCACCAGACCACCTCCACACTAATGGTAGACCTCCACCAGCACACTTGCATGGACCTCCTCCAGTACAACGTTATCGCCACATCACCTCCCTTCCATCGTCTTTGTCATGGAGATGCACAAAACCCACTTTCATATCACTACTGTCATCTCCACTACCACCCCCACACCACCATTACAACACCTCCCTTTCATTGCTCTTCCTACTCGAGATGCTCAAAACCCACTTTCAAATTACCAACAATCCACTTCCACCACCGCCTCCAGTTGACCAACACCGCCATCAACACCTATTTCTCCTCGTGTTTGCGACTCAGGATAGGGTTTTTCAACACTATTTTCTTTTTCTTTTGGAAGCTCTATTCATGTATTTTTAGTCAAGGGTTCTACGGTGGTTCTTCAAGGTGGCAATTGTGTAACGGTAGTTTAAGATCAGATGATGGTTACATGGTTAGACATAAGATTGTTGAGTAAAAATTAAAATAGTGATACACATGAGCTATTCTTGTTCTTTAGTAAAAGTTCTTTCAAGATCCATACACTTTTGTCTGACATAAGTGTAATATTATTAATGTTTTTGCATAATATTATTTACGTTGGTTTTTCATATATGTTTCTTCTATGTAATTTACAATAACTACTTTTCAATAACATGTAATTCATCGTACGTAATTGCAAATATGATGTTATTCACTGTAAGTGTTTATAATTTACATCCAAATAAACATGATGTAATTCTCTAGTCAGTATCTATAATTTGCATTCAAATAAGCATGATGTAATTTATTGTAACTAAGTATTTTTGAGTATTTTTGTTACATAAACTTTGTTGTAAGAAGCTATTATGTTTAAAATGTTTATAGATTTTAGTATGTTTTTATGTTCTATTCTGGGTAATTTTATTGTTAATATACCGGTTAGTATTATATTGAATCTAATTTCTTGAATTTTACGGTCAAAATATGTCGTATTTTTGTTGGTTTTATAAATTGTTTTTTGATGTAATTCACTGTAAGTAATTGCAATTTGATGTAATTTACTATAAGTATTAGATTTTACATTTAAATAAACAAGATGTAATTCAATACATTATGTTTCATCATTATAATCTTAAAATGTAAATATCCTATTAGGTTTATGCACCTTTTTTGCACAAAGGGAATGATAACGATGATGCATCAAGCCAAGAGTTACTTAACGATGAAAACTTGTTAAGTGACACATGTAAAACATGAAACTAAATGTGAAAGTGTATTTGTTATAAAGTAATTTGATGTAATTCACTATAAATAATTACCAATCTGATGAAATGTACTGTAAGTATTAAGATTTAGCATTCAAATGAACATGATGTAGTTTACGATCTGATGTAATTTATCGTAACAAGTTTTAGTGGTGGTGATGTTTAAAGATTTAGGTATGAATATTACAACAACATATAACAGCTTATTTTGAGTTTGAAGTTTTTGTAAAGTAAATATTCTATAAAGTAATCATTTTTAATAAGTAAATATAATATGTTTTTGTGATAGAGTATGTAGTAGGGTATGTTTTTGCTGTGGATTATTTTACAGCTTTGAGTGTAATGTAATTATGGTAAAATGGAGTCTTTTTGTTATTTTAGTGTGATTATAGTTGTGTAGTCTTATTTTAGATGTTGTAAAATAGTTTTTTAAGTGTTGGAAATACTAATTATAGTGATATAGCTACAGACGTCCAAACTAAATCACAAAAATATTATTGAAACTATATGGGAACTAAAGAGAAAAATGATACGAGTTTAATGATATAATTTTTATAAAAAAATAATATAGTACAAAAAAGTTATAAATATATAAAAAAATTGGGTGTAAAGTTATTTTTATAAAAAAAGAAAAAAATGTGTAAAAAAAGAGAAAGTTATTGTCACCACCATATTCAACTTGAATTTTCTTGCGTTGGTGAAATGACCAAATTACGCTTTTCTTTTAAAAAAACCAAATGGACACATGTCATAATCTCGAGCAATCAGTCCAGTCCGGTTCTAAAACACTAGGTAAGACTAAAAGGAAAACCTAATACTAAAGACAACGTAAGTATAATATATTGCTAGAAAGTGACTAACACTAACACCTAAAACTAAAGACAGACTTGGGTTCCGTACAAACCAAGATACGAAGCTTGAGCAAACACTAATCCTTACACAATCTTATAGATCTTTAACCTTTCATTTGCCGTTTTAAGAAACTCATATAACTATTCATGTCCTAAAAATATTCAAGTTTGATAAACCTTGCCTAATCTACTCCTTTCATGTTACTTTGGGTATCCATGTGCTCTTCTTTTGTTCTTTTGTGAGTGTTTTTATGGTTCATATGAGTATTATCATTTGTCTTCCCCGCACATATGTAAATCATCTTAATCTTTCTCTCTTGATTATCTTAAATGTTTGTCACCTTTTATTTATCCTTACAGACTCATTTCTTATATATCTACTCCAATCTTTAATACCTCTAACTTTTTTAGTGATGTCTTTCTGATAGCCCAATAGTTTGTTTTCAAAACATAGTTGGGCGTAATGTATAACACCCTTCAAATTTTCCCTTTTAATCTGATATATAGGAAACATCTTATCACTCAAATGTGTGTGGCTGCTCTCCACTTGACCAAATTGTCTTAAATCAGCAAGCTAGATACATCTTAGTCCATGTTTTGGCTAGTCACTTGAACAACCCGAAATACTTGAATTTGATTGTTTGTGGTATAACTTGGTTTTCAATCGTTGTTTGTGCATCCTACTTATTGTTGCACCACTGGAGTTTTATGGGATTTTTTGGAAACTTTTCTAAAATTTTAAAAGATTATTGGCTTGAGAAAACTTAGAAAATCAATTAGAGCAAACAAAAAGAGACAGAAAAAGAGCATGCTAAACGCAAGAAACTACAAAAACAAATTCAAAAGTTTATTAAAAGATTTGTCAATAAATAGTTCTTGTTTAATTTGTATTTTGATGTATTAAAACATGCGTTATATAAATTGATAGTTAATTGTAATCATTGAAATTTGTGTTATTTTTATTGATAATTAATTGTAACTGTTATATATTAAAAAATATGTTTAATGGGATATCTGGAACCCTTTCTATGATTTTTTCAAAAACAAATCTAGAGTTTTTTTTGAAGTCTTTTCATTTTTTCGATTTGTGTTTTAGTAAGAAAAAAATATTAAAATATTCTAAAAGTTATATTTAGTATGTTTTAAGGCTTGGTATTTCTTATGAAATTAACATCGTTCTTGTTCACGACTGATATGAGATTTACCTAGTGTGTTGTAAAACCAAAAGCCGAAATCTTTAATATAATTCCATTACTAATGATTTTTGATACAAAATTCATTGCAACTTATCGTATATTACTTCAAAAGCAACATTTGCAAGTGAACATTGATGTAGTCGTTAGATTAGCATAAATGAGAGCAACTAGAAGGAAAGCTGTGATGAGAACGAAACAGATCATGATCCGTAGTTATTAGTGTCGTTTGCTTGCTGTTATTTAATTTCTCTTCAATCAAAAGTACTAATTAAAAGGAGGATGTGGCTACTCGATTATTAATGTTGGTGGAGTTTGGGTCAAGTGAGGGGATGCACACAGATCATGTTTATGGCTCTATTAATTAGTGACCACATGTTAATAATGCCCACTAGATGCTGCTGCTGCTGCATCCCTATTGGTCATATAGTTGGGATCAATTATTAATTAAATTGCTTGAAGAGATAAAACATATACTAAAGCATCTTCATGGTTTCGGTTAGCATCTAGAGTTCTAGTGTTCTTTTTGTCTTTAATCTAGTCTATTTTCTTTAGTTTTAAATTAAGGTTGATTTAAATGTAGTTTTGTTGTGACTTGGGTCAAAGATTCGAGTTGTAAAAACAAACCCTTATAAGAATACAGGGTAGGGGTGACCATATAACCGATTTAACCGAACTAACCACATTAACCAAACCAAATTAACCGAACCGAACAACTAACCGATGGTTCGGTTATGCGCACATTGCAGTTCGGGTTCGGGTTTGGTTTCGGTTTTGATGTGCAAATTGACCACACTAACCACTGAACCGAATGTCATTAATGTATAATAAATTTACAATACTTCTCATGATTTTACTATAATTTCATATATTCATACTTTTAATTCTCATTTATAAAATATATTTATGTAATGGATTCCATTATGTATCGAAGAAACATCATAAACAAACAGAAACAATGCAAAATATGCGCACACATTGTTTTTATGCACACCCCGACTTCGGTTTTGGTTTTGGCAAGACCTTAAAAAATGAATCATATCGTGCACACACGTATAAAATTGATCCAAATTTAGACTAACAATAATTTATTAGTTATATTTTGGTTTAAAAACATATCTTTAATATATTGGTCAATTAACCATAACCGGTGGTTAACCGAAGTTTCTGTTGCGGTTACGGTTAAAAATATGGTATTAACCGAACTCGTGGTTTCGGTTTCAAAAATTGTATTAATTGCACCGAACCACACCGTGCATAGCCCTAGGGTAAGCATGTATATATCATGTCAAATTCAAATGATGTAGTCAAAAATATAAGGATAAACAATTAAACCTGTTGATTCAATGAGAATACTAGGAACAATTCTTCTAATTTATCGTTAATTCGCGTATAATGCCGATAACTAGAATTTCACATTAACACACACTGTGATAGAGAGAAAAAAGATTTTTTTTATAAACTTCAATAATAAATCATTCAATCTCTTACACGTATATAAAGAAACAAAACAAAAGTCGAATGAGCCACAAAACATAAACCGACAAAAAACTGGTTCAACAAAATATAAAAATAAAACAAAAATTAAAATAACTCATAAAATAAACCGTTTTTTCCCGAAACGATGACCCAAACCGTCTATTATAATGAAACCTCTTTTGTTAAGCGATCTCGGGACTTCAAAAATACTTTAGTTTGCTCATTCATACTTAGGTCCGCACCACCAAGTTAGCATTGTGCACAAATTTTGTCTTAAAATTAAGTTTCCATTAGCTTTGATATATTTCTTATGTTAAATTACGTTGTTGTGTACAAAAAACGCTATATTCACTTATTCAAATATAATCAGATAAACTACTTGTTTTTTCCTCTTATATGTATAAACACACACACTACTCATATAGTTGAGTTCATACTTTCAATACTTAATTATTTGAGATCTAAATATATTAAATAATTAAAGTATTTTAACATCATCTCCGAGTGGTTCACTCATTGGCTTTGTACGATTGGAGGTTAGTTATTGGTGTTTCAAATTAATATACAGATGTGTGTCTCATAATAGAGAATAACTGAATAAGTATTTATAATTGTGTTTGATATGCTAAATTAGGAAATACATAATTGTTGTCAATCAGGCTATCAATTAGCTTGAAATTAGCTAATAAATCATAGATAAAATGGTTTAAGAAGAGACATCCTATGATTTTTCAAAGTGGAGGTCATAGGTTGAAGTCTCACTAGGTGTAATTTGCTTCAAGTGGGCTAAAGATTTTATCATAGTGGGTCTTTGAGTGGTGGGTTTCCCTTGGAATATTGGGCGAGCCGGGTCACCAACGTTGTCTGTGTTCGCGGGCGTGGGTGGCCTTTCGTCAATGAGTTTAACCAGATGACCGGACTTAATAATTATTCGTTACCGGCCATTCAAATAAAATTTAGCTGGAAATTAGTTGTTATCCTTGGCTTTAATTGACCCTCAATCTTTGTGATATGATGCTAGGTCTGATCTCACTAATTTTTCTATTTAATTTTTTCTTGCTAGAATATCTACAAGTTGTTCTCCTGACTAAACAAATGTGAGTTTCATTATTCATGTTTTTAGTTTTTCTTATCGAGTCCGCTTTTCCTAAAAACAATTAATTTCGCCCCCACCCCCATATGAAAGAGTTGAAACTCCGCCACTGTTGCGATGGACTGGATTTTTTTAAGATCCAGATTGATGCTTTATTATCACACATTATCCTACTTGTTTTGGTTGGAGGAAATCCAAATTCAGTCAAGAGCTTTCGTATATATAATACTTCTCGCCTCCCATAGTTTTTCGTCCGTAGTGTTAGATTTTAGCCCGATAATGTAATTTTTTGACCCGGTAGTGTAAATTTTTATATAAATATTGAGTCCGCTCCCCCTAAAAAATTAATTTCGCCCCCACCCCCATATGAAAGAGTTGAAGCTCTGCCACTGTTGTGATGGACATGATTTTTTTAAGATCCAGATTGATGCTTCATTATCACACATTATCCTACTTGTTTTGGTTGGAGGAAATCCAAATTCAGTCAAGAGCTTTTGTATATATAATACTTCTCGCCTCCCATAGTTTTTCGTCCGTAGTGTTAGATTTTAGCCCGATAGTGTAATTTTTTGACCCGGTGGTGTAAATTTTTATATAAATGTTGTTCATTGGGAATTGAAGAGGGGAGAACGAGCAGACATCGAATGATTCAATCGAGTCCGCTCCCCCTAAAAAAATTAATTTCGCCCCCAACCCCATATGAAAGAGTTGAAACTCCGCCACTGTTGCGATGGACACGATTTTTTTAAGATCCAGATTGATGCTTCATTATCACACATTATCCTACTTGTTTTGGTTGGAGGAAATCCAAATTCAGTCAAGAGCTTTTGTATATATAATACTTCTGCTAGGCCTCGTACTACCCTTAGAATTCTACTTCAGCATTAGAAAGGGCTATCACTTTTTATTTATTTTTTCTTTTTGCTTCTCTAGTTACCACCAACCAGGGTAAAATAACCTAATGTTGACCTTCAGTCTCCTTTATCTCTGCAGTTGTATGTGCTTGAATTTCTAGATGTCTATTTGATTAAAAAGAGTGTCCCATGGCTTGTTGTTACCTTAAGGTACATAATTATCCTACTAATTGCTTTCATTTGTGTTGTTATGTTGTTGATGCATAAATTGACTAGCTACTCTAACTGCATAGGCTATATTAGACGAGTATATGAGAGATATATTAATTTCCCACTAATTGTCATGGTATCGTGCTTTGTCTTGCTAATTTTGCTTCTTCTATCATGTGGAGTTTATAACTTATCATCATTGGACTGTCTGTGAGTTTGCAATCAATCATCTCTATCTCTACTAAGAGATCTAGAACATATTTATTCTAACATATGAAGATTTCTTGTTTAGATCTTAGTACCTCAATTTTAAGGAAGTACATAAGTCTTCCCAAGTTCCTCATCTAACTTTGTGAGAAGAAATATTTTTTGCTTCATCATTTCCTTCTCATTGTTCCCTTTAATCATGTCATCAACATATATAATCAGACACGTCACAAGTGTAACCTTCATTCAAGAAAGAGTGTGTGATTTGAGTTGCTTTTTGAAACCAATATTGTTTCATTATTGTGTGAATCTCCCAAACCAAGCTCGGGGGAATTATTTTAACCCATAAAAAGACTCTTTTAGTCGACATTATCTTCTGGGTTTTGAAGTTTCCTATGAATCCAGGTGGAGCTTCCATATACACTTTTTCTTTTAATTCTCCTTGTAAGAAGGTATTACTCGTATCAAATTGATGAGCCATAAATCATACGAGTCTACTGAAAACAAAACTCGAATCAATTTCATATGTCTAGGTGTACCCAATTGTTACTACTTCATGTTTTATATCTTTCAACGGTTCCATCTTGTTTGTATTTAATTGTAAATACCCTACGACAACCCACTAGCTTTTTTCTAGATGGAAATATACATTTTTCCCATGTATCACTACTCATTAATGCCTTCATCTCTTCTTCCATTGTTTTATTTTTCAACTCTTTAATTCCAAGGCTTGTGGCTGGTATTTGTTTGCAGTATAACAACGATATAAAGGCCTTAGCTTCTTTCTTAGGTCAAGCTACCTTTGTCTATGTTTGCGTAGGAAACCTTGAAGTTCGAGACCGCCTTTATGGATAATATCATCTTGGTGAAACCCTTCTATTAGCTCTTAATGGAAGCACATAATTCTATGTTATCTCTTCTTGTGTTGGCTCAGCTTGTTCAACCTATATTAATTTAGTCTTGTTCAACTTGTATTATTTTAGACTGCTATGCTATTGTCTCATCATGAACTTGGTTATAACATTTAATACTTTTATTATATTTATGGATTTGAGAATTGTTCAATGTTTTCAACAAGAATTACTCACCTAAGGCGCTATAACTATTAAACTTATGTAAATTCTAAATTTTGGTTAGGATTTACTTGTGGTATATTTTAAACGCTTTAATTTCAATTTTTAAATTTCCCTTAACTATATTAATTTGAAGATTTTTTATAATCATCTTTATTTTTAATTGCAATAACCAACCTAATCTATTTAATAAATAAAGTGCTTATGATGTAAACTAAATGCAAAGAATGACAATATAGAAAATGTAAGAATGTTGGTGGGATAAACTAACGCAATGCTTGAGAAAAGACAGTGGGTGTCTTATGTATGAGATGACTAGCTAGATACGTTTGTAGCTTTTGTAGGTTTCTAACTTCACTTTCTTGATTTGTTATATAAGAGTTTCATATGTAATTTATTAAATTCTTAAAGTAAACGGTAGCTTAAATTAATTTGTTGTAACTCAACTGCAACAAATTAATTGGGATCGCGCTAGAAATCACGCGCAACATGCATGAAGAACATCATAGTTTTAGTTATTGATGATCACTTATATATATATATATATATATACATCTACTATAATTATATGATAGAGTAGAGTTTCTTACGATGTGATTCGTAACCTAAGTGTATCAAGTTATTAGAATGTGATATTCGTTTGAAGTAGGGAGCTTTTAAGTTGTATCGTGAGCAACATGGCCGGTTTGTGCGTGTTATTGGTGGGCGACCACACAAAACCCGAATTCAAAGTGGGCAAAATTCAAAGTTTTATTTACTAAACAGGTCGACTAACGTATTTAAAAATAATTATCATTAAATGTATATGACAAATTGGTCCAATAAATTAATAAGATTAGAAAACCCACCTAAATGCTAAACCCGATAACATATGATAGAGGGGTGTGGTAAACCCACTTCATCAAATTAAGTTTATAAATATTTAGCAAATAATAATCTCAACTTTCACTTCAACAGTTTTATTAACATAATTATTAAATATTTATGCTTGATTGGCACTCAATTTCGTTCATAATAATAACTATGAATGAAATGAAAAAACATATACAAATTAAATCGAGCTTAAAATATATATAAATAAGTGTGAATGTATTATAATTAACCTATTGGGATCAATATTAGTAATAAAAATGAAAGTTATGATTATTATTGTTTAAATTAATAGTATAAATTATTATTAGAGAATGAATAATAGTTTAATTATTAAAATCCAATTTGCTTATAAATAAAAGTACTATTATTATGTTTTATACCCAATGATTATAGCCTAGATGACTATCATTACACATTTACCCCGAATCAACTGCACTATATCAATATGCCCCCAACGTTTACAGCTAACACGTGCATTCTAGCCCTGTTGTATATAATTTTGTAATTTAAATGCCAGTTTTTACTTGTTACACAAGAAACAAAAATCTACGGACCAATATCGGTAAAACGGTATAGTTTGTGATTGTAAATACATATTAAGGGGGGTGTGTGTGAGTTTATCCTTAAAAAAAATATATGTATGATGCGTTTCCTTTTAGTGAAGAAATCATAAACACAAAACAAATAAATTTTGGGTCGGATCCAATGTATGTGGGGTGGGATACGAAGACAAAAAGATTATCTTCTTTATTCACGTGACATCTTTTATCTATGTTCTGTTTTCTGTTTAAAAACACAAAAGGACACCACTTGGGATTTTGTTGCAGATTTCCCACGTGGACTAATCACCCATCCTTGTGGCTTCCACGTGTGAGACCCTACCATATTAGCTATCATCCACCTCATCATTTATTAGCCTTTGATTTGTATTTATATAAATATAAAATAAAGAAGAAAACAAATTACTCTCAAAACATTTATATGTGCTCAAAATATTATAACTTAAATTTTTTTGATAAAGAATGATGGGGACATTATTTTTTGGATTTTGGTGCTTCTATGAAATATCTAGGGTACAAAAATTAGTTTATCTTTAAACAAATTGAAACTAAAGTGAACTATGGAATGAAGTTGCGTAAGTTTGTATGTAATTATAGGCAGACACATCTATCTATCGACTTAACGTCATGTGTTTCATTTTGATGTATTACACTTCACACGTCAAAAACACTTTCAAAATAATCATCCCTATATATGTGTGTGTATATATATATGTGCAGGTCGACTTGATATATAATTATAACACTAAACTTTGATATATAGAGTGTGTCTTGAAATCATGCGTGATATATAAACACGTTTTCTAACTATAATGGGTTAATATAACACTAAACTTTGATATCTGCATACTTATATAATTTATTATATGTTGCTATCACTAGCCAAATATACACATCTCACAACCAAGTGATATCGTAAGGTATATAGAGAAAACAAAAAACTTTTTCCTACATACACGAGCCTTTCTATTTTTGGCATTTCTTTTAAGGTGATTATATTTTTAGCTAAATCATTGATTAATAATTATATTTCGGTGCACGAAGGGTGTGTATATTATCACAACGAGAAATCAAACGTACGTATTGGTTATCTCTGGATTCCAGAAACAATAATAATATATGTACCAAACCGACCATGTAAACCATCCCGGGGATATTATCTACGTTTTATGTTGTTGAATTAATTTTCAAATCAATCTATGATACCACTATATATTATTCTATATATTTAAGTAGAGATAATAATATAATAAAATGTGTAAATACAAAAATAACAGGACAAAAAATTCCTTTTACTAGTAATAAATCCTAAAATGGATAGCAACGCCTTAATAGAAAACAATAAAGGTAAAGGAAGAAAAACTCAATTCGACAAGCATGAAGGATAGAATAGCATGTTTGTTTCTGTGCACAAGATAACTGAAAAATCTTTTCTTGTGTCCCGAAATTTTTGGTCCATGAAAAAATTCTTTTTTGTCTTTTTATCTGGAATTTCGGAAAAAATTGTACGTAATTCTCTTTAATGTGAGGATTGAAAACGAAGGTTCTATAAACAAATAAATATTACATAAATAACATTTTTCGCATTATAAAACAGGAAATCACATTTCATCCTTAATCTTCAAGAATTAAATTATGTATCCTAAAGTTTAAGGTTTGTCACAGATTTCGAATTGTAATTGAATGTATATTTAATTTGAACATTGGACGTTAAAATTTGTTCTTTGAAAGTCACTTAAAGACATTTTCGTTCGTTTAACCTTCTAAGTGCTAATCATGTAATTCACTTAAAAGATGATGAAGATAATAAAAAATAAACACGGTCCCCATCCTAGAGCCCTCACTCTGTCTCTATATCCCCTTTCTCTTCCCTTGAAGGTCACCAATGGTTTCTCCTTCATGTGATCTTCGAATAATGCTAATTAATCTACTCAATTTTACATTATCATATTTGTTGAAATCGCTACTCAACAACCACCATTACCACCACCTCGGTTGTCTAAATTTAGAGCAAAACATGCACATCTGCTACAATTTAGGTCTTCATTAGGGTTAATAGAAAATTAATTATCGTTTGAATCCATTTTTGCAAAACAGGTGGGATTTTTTTTGCCAAAAGAGTACTGTTACTGGGATTAATATTTCGGGCTTTAAGAGAACATGAGTTTAAAGCATAGACCCTCAAGTTGTAGTTAATATTCTGTCACACCCCACCCTACACCCTAGCATGACTAAATGACCGATTGATAATAGAACCTACGTAACAAAAAGTAAACTTTTCTTTACATAGTCTTGACTATTGTACATTACAAATACAATAACATAACAAAGTCTAACATAATTTCTACAATGAATTAAAATTTAACACAATTCAAAAAAGTAAACTAAAGCTTGAATGTATCTCCAAACCGATTCCTTCTCAAGTCTAAACAATCTTAAACATGCTCTTTTAGCGTTTACCTAATGTATGCTCAAAGAATACATTAACATAAAGTTGGTAAACTGTTAACCATACAACTCATAAATAATAAGTTGGAGTGTTATAATGTGACAACAAATTAAATCGAATACATAAAAGATAACGTCAAATTACTATGCCCATAAACATATGTACACACGAGGTAATACCCAAATACAATCCTTTCTTGCCGTTAACGAGACATACAATACAATGTGTGAGTCGTATCAAGTGGCGTGATTTGTCAACTATCTCACATGTGTGAGTCGGGTTGGGTCGGGTGCCAAGTCAGTATGGGTTCGGGTCAGGATTGGTTTGTGTTAGTTATATTTTTAGTCATAAATTATAGTAATTTTAGAGTATATTTTAGCATATATTTTGCATTAGTTGCATGCATTTTTCAATTATTTTATATAATATTAGTTTTTTGAAATGAAATCTACTTTGGTGTGTTTTGGTTTGTTTTGTAGGTGCATTCAATTGAGAGAGAGAAGAAAAAGAATTATAAGAAAATATTTATTAAATAGAATCTTGAATTTTAAAGAGTGCTGGAAAATTCCTAAAGTTTAGGAATTTTTGTTGAATATGATTATATTCAGTTTTTTTTGAAGATAGAGAACAATAAAGCCTAAAAAAGTGGATCTGAAAGTTAAAAGGAGAAGAAATAAAAGAAGGCTGAAAAAAGGGGGATCTGGGAGCATCTTGAAAGGATTTCACTGAAGAATCAAGTTCATCAAGCAAGAAGAATCGTAGCAATTTAGGTTCTTTTTGTTGGTTTTCGATTCGTAATTTTTTTTTATTTTAGTTATGATTGATCTAGTTGTCATGTCCGGCTAGAACAATCTTTGATTTCAATATTAAGGTTTAATTTCTATGATTTTAGTTTAAACTTATGTGAAATGATTATGAGATGTTTTTATTTTGATGGTTTGTTTGTTTGATTCTTGATCTTAAACCCGGATCTAATCCGGTATATATTAGATTGTTAATAAAATTGGCCACCTTATTAATTTCTCTAATAAAATTCTTCAAGATTTAAACCCCTAATCAAGTTTTGATTTTTAATATAAGGAACAATTAACGGTATGAGTTTGTCTATTAATTCATTCTCGTTATAGAATCACACAATCTAGTTAAGCATACCGAACGACGTGTGTGTTTAATTATAATCGATACTTCTATCGTTGCAACCCGCACGCTAAGATCCGAACAACGTGAGCTTAGAGTAGCGGGTTGACTCCAATCAACGAACTACGATTGATTGGACATTAGATAGAAAGGATATCAGAACGGCGTGATGTCTAGTATCGATACAAATCATTAATTAAAAATTATCATTGCACCGTAATCTTTAATGATCGTAAGCCAAATCGAGTCAAGAAATTGCCTTAGTATTGGAATTAGTCTTCATATTTGAATTTATTTCATAATTTAATTGACGTCTTCAATAATCTATTTTTCATAATTAAAAAATACAAAAAAAAATGTGAATTTTCGTTTTTCCAACAGAACCTTAACATGGCCGCATGGAATTTCCTTTACAGTTTTCACACAGCCGTGTCGGGTCACTGGAATTTTGTTACTTTTTGCAAATTACTTTTAGTTTTAGTTTTTAATTAAAACCTCCACCTTTTTGAGTCCATAATCAATCAAATAACTGTGATAAAACGTTTTTGGTATAAAATAATTGACACGTATCTCCGAGGACACGAACTTTACTTCCGCATATACTATTCTTAGTGTGTGTACGGTAGGTTCACATTTTTATTATTTATTTGCTGGATTCGACACCCAACAGTTTGGGTTAGAATGTACTAATTTAAAAATGGGTTAGAATGGATTCAGGTCAGAATGGGTTTGGATCAGGATGGGTCGGGTCAAAATGAGTTTAAACTAAAAAACCCACATTGATTAACAATTCCATACATAAATCAAGCCCAAGGCAATATAACTAAGTATTACTCTAATACCTTAAGGTAGGGTTGTTCAAACCGTTCAATGTTCGCTCGAAATTCGCTCGAAAAATGCTCGTTCGAGTTTTTGCCCGAAAAATGCTTGTTTTAATTTTTGCTCGGTTGTAAACGAGGCGAATGCTTGTTCAAATTTTTGCTCGGTTGTAAACGAGTCGATCAGCTTAGATCGGTTTGTAACCGAGCCAAGCACGAGCAAAGGTCCGCTTGGTTCGGTTCGGATCAAATTAATTTGTACATATAGTTTATACGTAACACTCTAGTAGATTTGACCCATTTTATACAAATATATAATTATATTTATACATAATTGATCAATCAAGCTAATAATGAATTCTACATTAAACATAAAAGTAAAATCCTAAGCCGTTAAGAGATATTATTTTGATCATCTCCCGCACTCATTGTCATCGTTATCTGCAATATGTTCTTCGTTTTATCAGATACAACCTTAACTTTATCGTCAACCACAAAGTATTGTCATTCATGAGAATATTATGCAATGAAATGTGGCTGGTTTTTAAGTCATTTAGACCTTATTCGATGTTGTATAAATCGTATGACACACAAATTAGTTGGGTTGTATAAATTGTTCGCTGCTCGTTCGAAAATTTACCGCTCGAAAAATGCTCGTTCGATTTTCAGCTCAGTTGTAAATGAGCCGATCGGCTCGATTCGGTTTGAAAACGAGCCAAGCACGAGCAAAGCTCCGTTCGGTTCGGCTCGACTCGGCTTGTGAACAACCCTACCTTAAGGTACAACTAGACAAACACATTTAAAATAAAACTTAAAGCAAATAGTTATAAAATAAAAATAAAAAACGATAAACTGCATGGTGATAATATACGTGAGTTGTGCAGTTATATTGTGGTCTTTTACCCCCATCATGCAGCTCGAGTTTATGACGCCTAGTTGCCGACCCGTTCATCTTAAATGACCCGTAAACCGATGTTGACTCGTTCATAAATCCAACATGTTTATTGCTATCATGTAGATATGAGACTTTATGTGGATTTTGAAGAAAAGATGAGGTGGAGAAAGATGGGTTATGAGAAAATCTAATCAACCCATCGTGACCCAATCTTTGTTTTTAATAACCCATCTTGACCCGTTTATAACTTTTCCTTGTTTTAAAGTTACCCAACTTGACCCTCTTAAAAATATAGCTTAACCCAATCTAACCCATTACTTCATTATTATTACCCAAATATACCCACTTAGGTCCAAATTACCAGGTCTAGTCACATAATTCTCCTTTTTTCCTAACTAACAAGTGGCTAACCATATATTACTTAACTAGCTTCAATTATCCAACTTTCTAACTCCATTAATTGTTAAGTCATATTCTTAAGATCATTGTTAATGAGGATTCTAATTTAGCCATTTGTGACTGACACGATCACGTCGAGGTTGATACAGTCTGTTTGTCGAGGATTTGTTTGATAGAAAATCAAAATGCTTAATAACATTCATCCTAGCTGTTTACCACACTACACGCACTTGTTGACCAACGTTCATCATACCAAGACTCTTGTTCTAAATAATTTTGAGTTGCTAACAAACCTAGTTAACGACTCGTTCGTTAACTAGGCTGACACGATCGTGTCTCTGGTCAAGTAGACCCGATTCTGACCAGATTTGACGTGCATTTGATTTTTAATCCAAACCCAAACATGTTTATGTTTATAAGTAGTTTATAAACCCATTTCAAAGTATTTGCAATACCTTAATCATGCTGCATTTCAAGATCTTTTATTCAAAACTTGTGTTCATACGAAATTTCTATCCTTTGAAATTTCTATCCTTTGAAATTTCTATCGTGTCAGTCATACCAATTATCAGATATTATGTCCTCCAATGCTCAACATAGATCTCAACTAATAAGCTTTGCATATCACTGTCATTACTCGCCGGTGCCCTTAAACCATAAATCCATTTATGAAATCTTAAAATAATAGTAGTAAAAAACTATTCACATGGATAACCTATAGTGTTGATGAACTAGAAATCAAATAACCAAATCAAAGAAGAACAAATACACTTGAATTCAATCCATTATAAAGAATGAGTTACAACTAAGAACATAGTCACCTAGTTCGCAGTTGGCTTCAGTTTCAAAAACGAGGTACGGGTTCGCGATTCGCTAGGGGCCACGAATCCGGTTCGTAAGGGGGTAGGTTCATTATCCGGTTCGGTGTACCAATCAATTTGGTTCACTCCACTTAGTTAAAAACAAGGCATGTTTAAAAGCAACATAATTATATATATATATAAAAACATATATTCTTATTAAACAAACTGATAGTTCCAAAATTCCAGAATTATAAAAAAGCGAATCCAAAATAAATAAAAACACAAAACAGATGGATGAAAGATGAGAAGGCAAGAAAACAACCTGGAACATTGAATTTCATATTAATTTTTCAATGAATTTGATTGAACTTCATCATTGAACACTACTGGAATTCGATTGGTCTAGATATAAATTAATTTCCCCTCAAATTTCATGAATTCATGAATTCACAGTTATAGAAATCGTGAATCATGGTTATCCGATTCTCAAATCAATAGTGAATTTCTTGGACTACGAGCGAATTGCAACCACGAACCACAATCGAACCACCAAGTGAACCACAATCGAACACTTGAGCGAACCACGAGTGGTTGGGTCGCTACCAAATGCGAATGGGATCAATTCGAACCAATTCGAAAATCGCTGGACATTGAGCGAATCTTGTGACTACGATTAAGAAAAACTCTAGAAACTATATCAAGAACATACATATATAGAGCCTAAACGAACTTTAAGAAAGTAATTTCATCACTAGCCACTCAACTATCACAGTTGACACAAACAATCACTAAACTATAGTCAACCGAACATATTGACTAAAACCTTGATGTTAACACTATTTTACAAAACACTCCACCTTAGTGTAAATCAATGATTTTAAGAAATATTAAGTAAACTCAAAAAATGAGAAAACTTAGACCCAACAAGAGCCTTAGTTACCATGTCAACGGCACTATCTTCCGAAGCAATAGACTGCACTTTGACTTCTTGAGAGTGTACCACATATCTAATAAAATATAGCCTAACACTTATATGCTTGGACCTCTCATGGAAAACATATTGTTTTGACAACTGAATAGCTCCAAGATTATCACAATATACCATAGAATCATTAGCACTGCAACCCAACTCAGTTATAAAACCTTTAAGCCATATTGCTTTTTTAACAGCCTTAGTCAAAGCCACAAATTCAGGTTCAGTTGTAGACAAAGCTACTACATGCAGGGCCGGCCCGATATAGTTACTAGGGATGCGATGGGCTTGGGGCCCCTAAAATCAAGGGGCCCCATTTAAAAAAAATTATGTTGGGCATTCATTTGGGCCTTCACATGACATCCAATCTATGAGTCGGGAGTTGATAGATTCAAGGGCACACATCCAAAGAAGGCAGACCTCTATGTGCTTGCTCCCATGAACTGATAATCGATAAATCTAAAGAGTCTCTAAGGCTCTGCACTTGCTTCGACGATCGCTCCGCCATTGCAGCAGGGGATGTCGCCTACTGCAGGTTACACGCCTACACAGTAAAGGCGACACCAAGCATCCCTAAACAAACCCAGTAACACACAAACAAACTCCGATTTCTCCTTGTTTCATGCTTGAATCTTGATGCTCCATGCGACCACGCCTACAATTCTCATATGTGACTCCAGTTCAGTTTAGTCTGAACTCTAAAGACTGAAGTTTGATCGCCCAGGCTCTAGGGCTTTCAAATCTACAGTCGCATAATAGAAGTTTAATCAAGGTTAGGTTACTTGACAATTGCTTTGTCTAATTGTGTCTTTAAAGTTTTATTATTACTAATTTAGTTAACTGCTTTGTCTCTTAAAAGTTTGATCATGTTAGGTTGCTAATTGTTTAATTGTTTTGTCTTTTTGAAGTTTAATAAGTTGCCTGCTTCAATAGTTCATTAGACTAATTTACTTGTTATTTGATATTTAGGTTGCTTTGATAGTTTATTAGTTTGTTTTGATAGTTTATTACTTTGATAGCTTATACTTCATTAGGCTGACATATTAGTTATTTGATAGTTCATTAGTTGAAAAAGGGCCCCATAGTTTTAGTTTAATTAGGGCCCAAAAATACGTTGAGCCGGCCCTGACTACATGTTGCAAGGATGCTTTTCAACTTACAGTACCACCAAAGATTTAAAAACATAACCAGTAAGAGGCCTTCCCATGTCTAGATCTTTAGCAAAATCTGAATCGACATAACTATACACAAGATGATCTTGACTATCATAATTGCCAAACACAAGGCCAACCCTTTAGTGCCATTTAGATACCTCAATATCCATTTAACACCTTCCCAATGCAACTTATCAGGGTTGCTCAAATATCTACTCACAACACTAGCATCATACCTTAGATCTAGCCTAGTGCACACCATTAAGTACATTAAGCTACCAACTACACTAGCATATGGAACACTTTGCATCTTTACTGTCTCATTAGCTGATTGTCACACCCCAACCTTGACGGCGGAAACGTCGAGATGTGAGGGTTAAGATCGTTCACAGCCACATAACACTATTATTAAACTCAAATATAGTAATCACATGTTTCAAATGTAATATTACAAACATAAGTCTCAAATAAGAAAATCAACAATGCATGATAAGAAATATTTCATGTCTATCCATTTATTTATCTAGGTCCATTCCTAGGTGTGAATAAGCTTCAAAGATGGCTATTATACTTGCGCATTTCCTGAACACATGTTAAAAATAAAAGATCATCATAATGTTGGTGATATTTCCATAGTTTTCAATACATAAGTATATAAAAGATGGCAATTCATGTTATAAATTAGTGAACAAAGTAACTAGGGATGTAAGACAGATGCACAATCAAACCTTGATATTTTATAAGTTTTCCACGTTTACAAGTTTATACGATTAGCTAAGTGTACTTGGATTTACCAAGCAGGCTTGTCAAACCCATAGATCTATGACGTCGCCAGACAAGCAATAGTTAATGATTACACATATAATCGTCATTACATGGTAATTACAAAGATCAACTAACCACAACATATAAGTGAATTGCCAAGAGTTTACAAGAATCAAACAAATTTACAAGTGCAATGATTATAAAGTAACATGTTTCACCCCAAAGTGTAAAAATATGAAAAAGATGTATAGAAATACTCACCTGATCAAACAATATATAATTGATGATTAATATGAATAATAATAAGCGTCATTCTAACGTAAACCGTCACAAGACACCTAAATATATATATTTACAAGATTTAAGTTTAATAACAAGTTTAACGAATTAACGAGAACTGGGGTTTCAATTTGGTATTTGGGGCTTGTCAAATAATTATGTTTAACAAAATAAAATCAATTATATTTATTAAACTCAAAAAAATTTGCTACATTTTATATAAAGTTATATATATAAGAATATAACATTTATAATAATTTGTATATACATAAAGATTAAATAAAATTTAGTAAGTACAATTTAAGCAATAATTTGAAGGCAACTGTTGAAATAATAATATTTGTGGAACAAAGAATTATCTAAAGTGTAGTTTTTAGAAAAATAAACTATTTATATCTTTTTTTAGAATATTTAATAAAAAATATAAAAGTATTTCTTTTTAAGTAAATAATTTACAGAAAATGATTAAAAGTATTTTTAAATAACCAGCTTTCATAAAATGGCTTTTTATAATTTTTAAAAATTTAAAATCTGATTTGAAGGCCAAAAGCCTTGAAAATACCCCGGATTCGAACTAGGGACCTCCTGTTTAGGAGACATGCGATTTACCAGTGTACCAAGGGCCTTTGCCGTGCTAAATGTAACATCTTGTATTTTTGTGTTAATTAAAAGTTTGCAACGTTAAATTCTTGTAAGGACCATTGTTGCCATATGTGAAACTTATGGGCCATTTATGCTTATTTTCTTATTATTTTTATCCTTTAGTTTGAAAGTTAATAATGTTAACTATTACTTAATAAATAAATAATGATCATAATAATAATAATATTAAAGATGATAATATTAAAGATAATAATTATAGTAATAATAAAAACAAGTTATAATAATAATATTATACTAGTAATAATAACTAAAATAATAGTAATAATACTGAAAATAATAACAATAATCTATAGAAGTTATTTAACTCAAGATTATTAAAACTTAAGGATAATTAAAGTCCAGGGGGTTTATTGTCAATTTATAAACTTTAATATAAAGATTTGGGCATAAAATAATAACACTTGAAACAACAAGGACCATTTGTGTAAATAACTTAACCCCCCTCTTTCCCTGCGATTTTCCGGCCACCCTCCGGCCGAAGTCCGGTGGCCCTAAAAACCCGATTTTTCTTCCAATTGAAACCTTCAAAACCATGCCAACCGTTCCTAGACTCAAATCGAACTCGATTAACTACCTTAATTGTGTTTAATCATCGGTTACAACATCATTCGATTGAATAACCGAAACAACCTTAATCACCTAACCGTTCGAGCCTTAAACACTAATAATAACTCAATTAATTTAATCAGATCGAATGTCTATCTATCTCCAATCAAACACAACTTTCAATTGCACCTGAAAACACATAAACCAAGCCATTCGATTAGCAACTTCGTCGCGACCTGAAATTCATTCAAAGTCCTCATTCTAAGCTTTCTAATCTACAATTGATAGAGGGATTTTCATCTTCGAGGTTACTGGAAACTTTCTGCAAAGTGAATTCGAGTATCAACATCATTTGCTATCCGAACCATTCACGACTTGGTCGTGGCTTATTCTTCGTTTGTTCATCACCAATCTGTCTCGAATTCGGGTAATTAAACATATGTAAATACTCATCATTTCATGGGGGACAAAAGCCCTATGAATCCAAGCAATTACATTATCGAATTGAACTTCAAATTTGGCTCTAATCGGTTTTAGGGTTCTTGTGATTTGGGGAAGTTTCTTTAAATGGGTTTAAAATAAGATGGAACCAACATAAACCACAGTTGACGCCCTGGTTCACTGGTAACACTCAACACTCCTAAACAGGAGTTCCCCGGTTCGAATCCAGGGGACCTCATGTTTTATTTTTGATGTTTTTTAGCCTTCAACCTTAACTCTAATTTTTTTTTATAAAAACTGATTATTTTAAAAATACTTATACTTATTTTCTGTAAATTGATTTCTTAAGAAGAAATACTATTATACTTTTGTAAAGCCCCGTTCTCGAGACGCCTACAGTTGGGTTCTCATCACACATAAAACATATAATTACATTTGCCTCGTGAAAATATTGCAGCGGAAACATTCAAAATGACATCTCATTTCATTATAAATACTTTTGCCAAATAATACAGCATTGATCAGTTACAAAATACGTTGTTGCATTACATCACAAAAGCGTTAAATGGATGGATGTCATCCCAAAAGTGTCTAGTAGCTGCCCGTGCCATCCTCAGCAACCATTACCTGCCAACTAGAAATACATAAAAGTCAGCGTTGCTAAGTGAGTTCTAGTTTTATAATAAAACATACATTCGATTAATAAAATCATTCTTTATTTTCTTTCAGAATCATACTATACTTTTCATTCGTTCGTGATCATACATCATACCTACATACTGATAATATCATCATTATCTTCTTTAATCTTTCATGCTTCATTATTTACCTTTCCTTTCTATCAATCATAAACCCTTCCCTTCTGTTCATGGTACTGGACCTAGGCCTATCATAGACCTTCTATAACGGTGCATCGCACCTCGTGGTCACAGTACCTAGGGTAAGATTTAGGTTTACTATGCAATACCTTTCTCTTCGTGGTTATGGACCTAGGCCTCTCATAGACCTTCTATAACGGTGCATCACACCTCGTGGTCACAGTACCTAAGGTATGAATGTAGGTGTACCATTTCCATATGCAATACCTTTATGTTCGCGGTTCTGGACCTAGGCCTATCATAGACCTTCTATAGCGGTGCATCGCACCTTGTGGTCACAGTACCTAAGGTATGCGGCAATAGTTCTATGGAAATGTTCAATCACAAAGAAAGACCCTGATGTACATGCCATGCTTATTAGACTATCTTTACTTTCATTACTTGTTAATGCATGCATTCTTACTTCATGTTCCTCTTTTCTTTATCTTTCACTTTACGTTACATAATACTTCAATACATTCATTAACGTCACACGTAAAGCCACAAGAAAGATAAACATACATCATAACAAGGAACATAACATACAGTCGTCACATCATACAGGGAAACATCATACATACATAACATGCATAATCATGCAACATTATCATCATCATGCCCAACATGTTTTCTAAGGCCTCAATCATTATCTTCCATGAACTTACGGGAATCTTTTCGTCAAAATTTACATCTGCACTTTCCCCCAAAAGTCAGAAGTCAAACTACACTTTCATCGAGTGCAACAGCCCTATACAGGCGTATGGACACCCTTCAGTCGCATGGCCTCCATGCGACTGAACATCATACGAATGAACACCCAATCGTGCAAATGGACTAATGCAGATGGACCTTATGCAAATGGGACTAATGCGGATGAGCACTTATGCGACTAGACCTCCAATCGCATGACCTCCATGCGACTGGCCTTTCAATCATGCGAATGGACCTTTAATCGTGCGAATGGACCTCAATCGCACCCTATTCGGCCGTATGGCCTCCATTCGGTCTCCAGTCTGCCGCCTAGCCCTAGCTGATGCAGAATGCAGTTCATCTCGACTGCAGCCGAGGGTTTTCGGCCTCCAAGCTCATCTAAACCCATTTTAAGCCCAAATCGACTATCCTAAACCTTAGGGATGCATACCACAACACCATTCAAGCACACACAAGCTCACAATCAAAACTCAAACGCATCATACGCATATGTACACATACACAAACGGGTCAAACATACACAAACACAAAAACCTAATTTTCAGATGATTTCCAGCCCAAAATCATTCAAAAACGTTTAAAGGAGGGGTCCTAGAACTCACACAAACGACACCGAGAAGTAGAGCTTCGGTTTGACTCGCTTCTCAATAATTTTGACCACTCGAACCATCCCGAACCAACTCTTTCTCTTTTTTCTCTTCTTTCTCTCTTTCTCTCTCTCTTTGGTTGATTTTGGTGGGTGTGGGGAGAGGGTAAGGGTTGCCCTCTCCCTTACATACTCCCACTTCCCCAACTTTCTCTCGTTGGCGAGTTTGATCCCTCGACTTTGGACTTTATTTCTTTTTTTTCATTCGTCGGCTTCAAAATAAATAAATAACCGGGTGTTACAACTTTTATCATATATTTTTAAAAATAATAATAATAGATTTTTTTATATATAAAAAAACTATACTTTAACTAATACTTTGTTCCACAAATATGATTATTCCGAACGTTGCCTTTAAACTATCATTTAAAATGTGTTTATTAGAATTTATTTAACCTTTACATATATACAAAATTATTATAGGTGTTATATTTTTATATAAAATTTTATATAAAACATAACAACTTTCTTTAGTATTAATAAACAAAATTGGTTCCATTTTGTTAAACATAATTATTTGACGATCCCTAAATTCCACTTAGAACCCTAGTCCCCGTTAATTCGCTAAACTTATTATAATTAAGATTAAACCTTGTAAATATTTATATATACTTAGGTGCATTGTGACGGTTTACGTTGGAGCGGCGCATATTATTTCCTTATTATTCATCAATTATATATTTGTTGGCCATGTGAGTATTTCTATACCCCTTTTTCATATTTTCACACTTTGGGGTGAAACATGTTACATTATAACCATTGCACTTGTAAGAAGTTTGATTCTTGTAAACTATGGCAATTCACTTGTATGTTGTGGTTAGTTGATCTTTGTAGCTACCATGCATTGTCGATTATATGTACAATCATTAACTATTGCTAGCCTGTGACGTCATAGATCTATGGGCCTGACAAGCCTGCTTGGTTAATCCAAGTATACTTAGCTAATCGTATATACTTGTAAACGTTTAAGACTTGTAAAAATCTATCTATGTTTGATTATGCATTCTGTCTTACATCCCTAGTTACTTTGTTCTCTAACTTACAACATGAATTGCCATCTTTTATATACTTATGTATTGAAAACTATGGAAATCTCACCAACATGTTTCAGGAAATGCTTAAGTATGATTACTACTCTTTGAAGCTTATCACATCTAGGATTGGACCTAGAGAAATAAATGGATGAACTTGTCACATTTAACTTTTATACATGATGTTATCTTTGTTTGAAACTTATGCTTGTAACGTTGCAATTGAAATTTATGATTAATATATTTGGATATAATAATAGCGTTATGTGGTTGTGAACGATTTTAACTCTCACATCTTGACGTTTCCGCCGTCAAGGTTGGGGTGTGACACTAAAACCCGGCCTTAAATTCTTACAAACACTTAATACAGAAAAGCCCAAAATCGATTAAACCCTAGTTTGATTTGAACCAAAATTGAAGATCAAATCGTGATTGCTAATGTTATAGATCATGGGGCTTTCACTCCCCATGTTAAATCGAGTATGTTGGTGTGTTTGATTACCTGAATGACGATGGATTGATGGTAAACAATACGAAGAACAGGCCGCGATCAATTTGTGTCCAATCGATGAGCAAACGCTAATGATCATCGAATTAAACTTGAGGATAGCTTCGAATGAGGTTCTTGATGTAAAGCCCTCTATCAATTGATGGTTAGCAGACTAGGAATGTGGTCTACGAGTGGATGGCAGGTCACGACAAAGATGCTAATCGAGTTCTATGTTTGTGTTTGTTTCAGGAGAAATTAAGAGTTGCAAATGATTAAGATTTGTTAGATGATTGTTTAACTTGGTTTAATTAGATTATAATTATGAATTAATGCTCGAACGGCTCATTTGATGAACGCGAAGGTTACTCGACTTGTTTGGAGTTCATAATAGTTGTTTAATCTCAATTAAAGATCATAATTGAGTTCGAAGTGCGTTAGTGAATCGGTTGGGATCATTTGGCTTTGAAATTGGATGTTTATATTCGGTTTTTGGCCTCGCCGAAGAGTTGTCGGTGGTTGGTCGGACATTGGCTGGAAAACCGTGGGTAAAGGGGGTTTTTGGTTTGGGTTTTGGTTAATTACACAAATGGCCCCTGCGGTTTGTTTCTTTATAATTCATGCACAAACTTTAATATTTAAAGTTTCTAAATTGACATTAAAGCCCCTTGACTTCTTAAATCCAAGTTTTAAACATCTTTTAAATTTAGTACTTTTTTACAAACTATTATTATTAATAACAATATTATTATTATTATTATTATTACGATTGTGATTATTATCATTATTAATAATATTATTTTTATTGTTATTCATTATTATTATTAGCATTAATATTATTATTATTATAATTATAATTATTATCTTTGTTATTATTTTTACAACCATTGTTATTATTTAATTAGCTTAGAAACTTTAAATTAAACAAGAAATTAAGCATGAATAGCCCCTCACGTTTCATAAATGGCATAAATAGCCCTTACAAGAACATAACACTTAACTTTTAATTTAACAAAAACACGATATGTTACACTGACTATGGAGAGTCTTTATTAGACAGCTTAAAATGCATAGCTTATGGTGTTACAACACTCTTCCTACGATTCATGCCAAAGTTAGAAAGTACCTTATTAACATACCCTTCTTGAGTCAATCTCAAGATCCCAGCATTTTTATTTCTATGAATTTCCATACCTAAAATCTTCTTGGCTTCCCCAAGTCCATCATATCAAATCACATATCAAGAGTTTTTTAGTACTATCAATCTGAGATCTATCTTTACAAGATAGCAACATGTCATCAACATATAAGAGTAAGTATATGAACTTGTCCTTCTCATACTCTCTAAAGTATACACATACATCATAGCTACTCCTACTAAAACCATGAGTAAATACATACTCATCAAACCTCATATACCATTGCCTAGGAGACTGTTTTAAGCCATATAAGGATTTCTTAAGCAAACATACCTTACCTATCAATTTCCCCACCTCAAAACTTGGATTTTGTCTCATATAAATGGTCACATCTAAGTTCCCATGTAGAAATGTTATTTTAACATCCAGTTTATCCAATTCAAAATCATGAACTGTTGTAGAGAAAACACTACCCTTATAGAGGTATGCTTTATAACTAGGGAAAGAATTTATTCTAGTCTACCCTAGCTAATTGGGTAGACCCCTTTGCTACAAGCCTTGCTTTATATCTGGGTGGGTCTCCCTGCATGCCTTTTTGGATCTTAAACAACCACTTACAATCCACTAGTTTTTTATCACTAGGCTTATCCACAAGAACCCATGTGTTGTTCTTATGTAAAGAATCTATTTCATCATTCATAGCAGCTAACCACTTTTCATGATCTGGATATTTAATGGCCTCTTCATAAGATAGCGGTTAACACATGTTATCTTGTTCAGCAACATAAAACACAAATGTTGAAATATCTTGAGAAGAATTGTATCTAGCAGGAGGTGTTGGATCAAGAAGAAAGCTAATGCAACCAAAACTATGTCACTTAAGTTATTTTGGTGCTGCATGCAAAGGCTTCCGAAGCTTAACATGGAACTTCCGAAGGTTGTAGAGTTCTTCCGAAGACAAAGTAAAAGATCAACTTCCGAAGACATAACTCTACCTCCAAAGACAAGTGCATACTTCCGAAGTTCAAGTCTTAGAAGAATAAAGTAAAGACCACTTCCTAAGTATGATGAAAAGAAGAAGTCTCCAAGCCTTGGAAGAAGCAGCCTCTTCCGAAGTATAAGTGGCTTCGGAAGTACTTACTCTTCCGAAGCCAATTAACCTTCGGAAGACACTACTATGAACTAGTGGACACAGGTATGGTCTCTGACACTTTGCTGCAGACTTCTGATACAACATGGCTTCTTCCCAAAGAGCCATGTTGTTGACCATACTTTATTCCATTGTTCACCTTTTTATGATAGTAATGTTACCAAATTTAGTTGGTGACAAAAGGTAAGTCAGGGACATGTCCTGACTACCATATCTCAGATAATACTTTATCTGAGATACCTTAACCTATAGTCTTGGAGTATAGGCTTTAGCTAAGGAATCCCAGCTAGTATCAAAGTATATCCGGCTGTAGGTAGTATTATATATAGGTTCTATTTGTAACTCATTGAAACCAAGTGAGACATAACAACATCTGCTTATAAGAGTCTTGAGTTGAGAATCAATATATAAAAGTATCTTGAAAATTATCTTTATGTATTCTTTATTACTTTCTATATTGTGATCAACTCTTACTGATTCTTTCCTTACTCGAGTGTTGTTCTAGGTGAATTTGAGAGAAAACATTGTGTTTAAGTGACAAACACCGATCCTGCAATTGGTATCAGAGCTTCTCAGGCTCTTGATTGCGTGATCTAACCATCCAAATCAATATGTTTTTACTCCTCCCTTCAACTCACTCACTCAATGGCCCTTAACAC
>BJCM01125837.1:0-12021 GCA_018326385.1 Flaveria bidentis | reverse complement strand
GAACCCTTAGAAGATTAACATTTAGTCTTTTATTGTCTATTTTATATTTTGTACTAGTATAGGGACTAGTTTTGTAAATTGTTAGTTCCTTAGTTTCTAGTATAAATAGCTTAGACTAGAGTAGAATTACTGAGAGAGAGTAGTGTGTGAGTTTTGGTTGTTAACTGCTTTCTTACTCTTGTAATTGTCTTTGCTATATCAATGAACTGTGAATTTTGTTGATATTGCTTAATTTGATTACGAGTGTTTGTGTTTTCTTGAATTGTTTACATATATCATTACAGATTGAATCAATTGATCCTATCAAGCCAAGACACCCATACCCAGAAACCATAATCTTTGTCCTGACCGTGAGGGGGAGGATACTGATCAACATCAGTATAGGGCAATTATTGGTTCTCTAATGTATCTCACAACCAAAATTAGGTCTCTGGTATCCAAGAAAAAGTGATTTCAATCTCTATGGATACTCTGACAGTGACTATGGTGGCTGCAACATTGACAAGAAATCAACATCAGGAGGATGTCAATTTCTTGGTGGAAGGATAATCTCATGGCAATGCAAGAAGCAATCCTATGTATCTACATCAACTGTTGAAGCTGAATACATTGCTGCTGCAAGTTGTTGTGCTCAGCTGCTGTGGATTCAGAATCAGATGTTAGACTATGGATTCTACTTTATGAGTACTCCTATCCATATTGACAACAACAGTGCTATCTCCATAACTGAAAATCCGGTGAAGCACTCCAAGACAAAGCATATTGATATCATGTACCATTTCATTAGAGATATTCATGAGAAAAATCTGATCAAGCTAATTAAAGTTGACTCAAATGAACAATATGTTGATTTGTTCACCAAAGCTTTTGATGAACAAAGATTTAAGTATCTCATAGCAACTATTGGGATGATAAACATTTATTACACTACCTCTTTTGAAAACCTTTTAATGTGTAATGTCTTATGTCAATACAATCTAAGCCCTGTTACAAAAGATCTCTCTGAAATTTTCTAAGTATACATTTCTTCCAAAGAGAAATTAAACCTCTGAAATTATTTTCATATCTTCTGAAGAAAAATTTCTCCGAGGATAATTTTTCTTCTCGGAAGAGTTTTTAGTCTTGGAAGAAGCAATTGATTTCATATCAGATCTACTTCCGAAGCTTACAAAACATCTCCAATCGGAAAGCAATCTTTACCATCGAAAGCAAAGTTTTTGCTTTGTAAGAAAAATTACCTTCGGAAATATTTTATATTCGGAAGAGAGATTTTACTGTGTAATGGAAATCTCTTGGACCCCACACTGTAAAAAGCAAAGATTTTGTTAATGATGTCGGATTATTTAACTGAATTAAACCTTACTGTCACTATCATTTCATCCACTAAAACATCACATCACCTTATCCTAACTCCCATTACCCCCGCTCTACCCTCTTTTAAATAATCCCGACTATTCACTTTCATCTTCTTACTTTAATTTTACTGCCCTAAAAGTTTCCTTCACTCTAACTTTACCCAAGCATAAATTCATCCACATTCACCTTTCTCAAATGACACTTAACCCTCAGCACAACCAAGTCGCACTTCTTGATTCCTCAAGAGATGCTGACTTCTCTGAAATCATCTCCTTTCTAACCCAATCATCTTACTACACAGCCTTAACTATTAATCCCACTAATTACTCCAATCAAATGGCTAAATGAGGTTCGTGTGATAAGATCCCGCATTTGTGGACAAGAGTTGGTCATCACCGAACAACTTATCAGGGAGCAACTCGAGCTTCATGCCCCAAAACAGACTTAGACAACACCTACATCCTCATGGGATATGGTGGAGACGTGAGCAGGTTGACTATCTACGAATTCAACTTCTCCTACAACTAGAAGTTCCTCCTGCACGTTGTCCTTCACTGTCTATCAAACAAATCTGGGGGATGAGATCAAATCCCGTAAGAACTAGGATGCTTAGTTCATAGATTGGTGAGAGGTCTCCGCTTCAACTACTAAATATTTGTGCTGACCAATCTTATTGGAAATCTATAGAAGGAAAAATTCTTTATGTATCCCAGATTCCTTTAGCACATCATCAACTGTGAGCTAGACCAGAGTCAACTTGTCAGTGTAGCTGCTCTAACTGTCCCTCAAACGAGACCTACGATCTTCAAAACTTTGAAGAAGGTATCCACCAACTTCACTGGAAGGTACACTTCTCTACTTCCAAGTATGATTGAACATATAACTCTTGGTGACATCCTTGTTCACCCCACAAGTGATGAACCCACACCAGCACCTGCCACCACAATGCCTACATTGCCTTCTCACCCCATCACCATCACATACTAGAGACACCCCAAGTGAACCCTTGTTCAATCTTCTCTGATTGAACAAGCTCCTCCTGTTCCATCCAAAAAAGACTAGAGTGGAACAATGGGCTCCCACTCAGTCTGAGGTCTCACCATCCTTCTCTTTTGACCTCAATTTGGGTTTTGAGTCTCCTGAGTCTCAAACCCATGAGCCCAAACCCCAAGCCAACGACCCTCAGGATGAGTATTTATACTCTTCTGAGCAGCCAACAAGGGACAGCCCCACCAGAGGCTCAATGCCTGTAGACATTGACCAAGGTCCCAGGTCAGTAGGCTTAACCTCCTTATCTTTCACGGACCTTCTCTTCAAAACTAATAAAGAGATAACATCCCTCCATGGCAATGAAGTTGATCTACAACACCCTCTCCAAGATCAACAGAGCCTAGAGAGACCTCTTATCTCTAGCCCCCATCAGCAACCCATAATTGAGGTGAGTCCCACTGATGTGGAAGGGACTCATGCAGGTTTAGCTACCACTATAGAAGGTGCCTCAATGGACCTTATGGACAGGGGTAACATTTTTGAGACTGTATATGCGGCAACCGTGCCTCTTGATGACTTTGAAAGAGACATCATTAAGCAGGGGAAACCAAGGTGCCAAGAAACCACATCTGGTGGTGAGGTTGAACATACTAGGTATGTTACCTCATCTCCCCATGATTCTTCAAAAGAAGATGAGGGAAGCATGCACCTCCTCATACAAGACCTAATATCTAAAGTCTCAAACCTTGAATCTATGGTTAGGACTTTAGAAGAAATGTCTGCTACTCAACAACTTGAGATTGACAGTCTTAAGGCTCAACTTGCTGAGAAACAGATTGAGAGATCTGTTAGGCATGTACATGTTTAGGTCTCCTTGACCTCTTCCTCCAGATCATCTAGCTCTCAAGATGATGCTACCAAAAAGGGGGAGAGTGTTCAGAGACAAACATCTGAGGACCCACAAAGCCAAACTTCAACTTCAACACTTTCGGCTCCCTTTACACCTTTGTCTGGGCCATCCCAAGTTGTACTTCAAATCGACCCAAGGATGCTCAGAGATCTCTACAGACTCTTTTTGCAAATTTTTGTTAAGATTCTCTATTGATTAGCCAAGCCCTGATGTGCCATGATGTACTTTGGAGTAGAGGAGCTTCAGAGGCTAAGTGCACCTTCTACCACTGTGGAAGAAGTTGGTCAACCTAAGGTCCAAATGGAACCTGAGTTTTAATTCGAAGGAGAAGTAAGGACAGATGGCCCAGCAACTGAAACAGTTGGAACAGAATCTGCACTTTCTCAAACTTCCGAAGTTGAAGTCAAAGCCTCGGAAGAACAACCTAAATCTTCCGAAGCTGAAATGGAAGCCGTGAAAGGACTGTTCTCTCTGTCCGAGGATCTAATCATCACATATGCAATTCTAGAACTAGCATCTGAGGTGAATAGTGAGGACTTTTTGGATCAACCTCCTGCTTAGACACCTTCTTTGCCTCTCTCACAATCAGTATCCACTCTCCAAAAACCACCAAAGTCAAGCTCTTCAAAGGATAACAAAGGGAAGAAGAAAATGATTGCGGAATAGCTTCATGAAGAGGAGAAGATTGAAAAGCTAAAAAGAAAAGGAAGACTTCCAAATAGGAAGCAATTAGTTGCCAGTACAAAAGCAGCTACAACAAACCAGGAGGCTGTCAACAACAAAAAGAGAGAAGAGATCATTGACTAGCTCATCAAGCTTGGAGTTGCCAATGAAGAAACACTCCTACAACCATTATGTAAGGCCCCATTCCCGAGACGCTTACAGTTGGTCGTCATCACACATAAAACATACATTTTCATTATTCTTATGCAAATGTTGCAGCAGAAACATTCAAAAATTACATTTCATTTCATCTAAAAGCTTTTGCAAAATAATACATCGTTAATTAGTTACAAAATACATTGTTGCATTACATCACAAAAGCATTATATGAATGGATTCCATCCAAAAGAGCTGAGTAGCCACCTCGTGCCATCCTCAGCAATCGTTACCTACCATCTAAAAACACATAAAAATCAGCGTTATTATAATAAAACATACTTTTCTTTTGTTAAAACCATTCATTACTTTCATGTGATCATACACCATTCGTACACATAGATAATAAAATTATTATCTTCATCAATCATTCATTCATCATTACATCTTTTCTTTCTATCAAACCATGAGCTTTACCCTTCAGTGGTAGCGGTGGTAGGGGTTGTGGTAATGGTGCTGGTAGCTGTGGTAGATGTGGTGGATGTGGTGGAAATCAGGGTAATCCTCCTCCTTTTGCCCTTCATGCCATGGGGCTGAGCCATCCGCTTCTTCCTCGAGCCCTTAGAAGAAGATGCTCCCCCTGGGCTGATGGCTGGTCAGGGATGTATGATGGATCATTAACATCAGTAGCAACACCCCTGGACTCACCCTGGCATCCACTAACTGCAACAATCCCTCTCTCAGTGGCAACAACCTTACTGCCCACTGTCCTTACCAGCGGGTCCCTCATCTGACTCTTCCTCCTCATTTGGTAGGAAGTCTTGATGGAACGTAGCCCTCTCAGTTCCACCCTGAGTGGATGGTGGAGATGATATATCAGTGGCAGTGGCCTTCGTTGGAGTGGGGCCAGTATCTCCACCATCTTCACTGTCATTGTCATCGTCATCGTCAGTGGGTAAAACTATGGGCTCAGTGTCTGAATCATTATCATTGTGACGCCATTTCTTGCGGGCGGACACCACCTAGTCTTCCCGAGCCACATGCCCAAATAATCTCCTCATCGTGGGCTTCACCTACTTGCCCCAGTACACCTTCATCCTCCTAAGCGTCATATCATCCATAACCTCAAGAGTGACCGCATCATCTCTCTCCTTTGGCAGTAGTGGAAGCTTCTGGTCAATAATCAGCTGCAGAAAATGTGGATACATACAGAAGCCTTCCTTGCCCTTGGCCTCTATATTCTCTACCATGTACGTGAATATCATCCAAGAGAAACTGAATAGATGATTCAGTACCAGAGCAATGTAAGCCTTCAAAGCCTCCTTTCCTTGAGGTTATGCACTTGAGGATCACATGGGCCAAGTACTTGAACTGGGGGCACAGGATGCTCTTGTTGAACACACCAGCATTAATGTCCCCAGCGTACTTGATCCGAAAAACATCCCCGAACCATCAGGGGATGCAGCCTGGTTGGGCAGTCACCATCCTCACCCAACTCCAAAACCATCCTCAGATCATCCTCGCTGATCTCAATCTCTTGACCAAAAATAGAGCTCCGAATGCGATGAGGCTCAGAGGATCTATCCACTACAACACTTTCCTAGAAAGCCTGCTGAATCGATCTATATGGTGTGAATGGTGTATATATGGCCTTAAAGATCCTCAATATGCGCAAAAATTCAATAATCCCAGTGAACTCAGAAGCATTCCGAGATGTGGCATCAAGATGAGCACAAATGTTGTGCTTCATGCTCATAGTCCATCTGCTAGCCATGTTTCTGTAACACAAGATACATATACGTTACAATTTGTGTAAATGGATGACATTTGAATTTTAATGAACTTGAATCATTTTGTTCAGTCATGCGAATGGATAATGTGACTGAGTCTTAGTCATGCGATTGAGCTCAGTCGTACGTTTGAGCCTGCGACTGAGCTTAGTCGCATACTGTCCCATGCGGTTGAACTAGTCGTGCGACTGAACTCATATGCATTGTTCATTTATGTTATTGAGTCATATGTCCAGCTTATTCATGCGATTGAAGTTCATCAGCATGTCCATTCGCATAAGTCTCTTTTCGACACTTTAAATTCAGTTCTTGGTCTAAACTTGATGTTAAACCGTGGTTTATTTTAAAGTCTCATTACACTCGCAGACATTCAAAATAACACCTAATACTATTTAAATCAATGATTAAGTCCATTATGGTGGTTTATTTTGAATATTTTGTTTAAGTTCTTGTTTTTAGCAATTTCGGTCATTAGGGCTTGATAAAACCGGACATTGAAGTCGATTTTTGTCTCACATTATCTGTAGATGTAGAAAGTACACTTTAGATTCACAAACACGATGCTAAATCAATAAAATGAAATTTGGCAGAGTAACGGTGCTTTCGTGCGACTTGAGAGCGATTGAGGGGTGATGAGAATGTGCGACCAACTCCCCTCTATTTATACTGAGTTTACCTTCAATCGTGCGAGTGGACCTATTCGCACGCTTTGTTCTTGTTAGGACCATGTACGTATGGAGTACTAACTGATTATGCGTGAAACCAGATCAAATAATACGGAATCCTATTTGATTGGTGATCTAATCAGCGAGAACGCAATCCCGATCAATCTAACGATTAAAGAAACGTTAAGAACGAGCAGAAAAAGATCAGATGTGAACTATGAACTTGGAATAGGATTTCTGGACACTTTGGACTGCTAGGTTATGAGTATGTGTCAAAAGTCTTGTTTTTCCACGAATTAAGTGGTATTTATAGGTTTGCAGTCTTCATTTGTGCGACTGAACCATTAGCATGGTTCAGTCGTGCAACTGACCCATGCGACTGATTCATATGCACGACTAAAGTTCAGTCGTGTGACTAAGTCAATCTTTTGTCTCACTCGTATGACTGATCCAGTCGTCTGGTTCCGTCATGCGACTGGTTCATTAGCATGATGTATTCATGCGTATGGTCTATTAGCATGAATCATCATATAACAACTTCAAACCTATATAATAAGTTTATATATATGAATCATATAAATGTAAACATCAAAGCATGAATCATATATTATTACATTGTTTCATTACACATACGTAAGCCATGATAGACTTTTACATTAAGCACATAAACTAGGGACATATGTATCAACAAAATTTCATCTGGATCATATCCATGATTAATCAAAAACATGGCTTTCACCATTTGATCATCATTCTATGCCTTTTCCAATATTTCTTCTACTAATCTTTCTTCCTTCTTTGGGCTCTCAACTGCTATTGGTTCATCAACCAAATAGCCACCTTCTATTTCTCCTTCCTCCAAGCCTACAAAATTAGCTTTCTGTTTCAGTTGAGCCTCAGCTTTTTCATGTTCTTCTAAGAATTCGGCTATAGCTGCAATGCTTCTTGGATCATCCTTCTTGCTTTTGTTTATTGGCTCTTCTTCCACCATAGGCCTTTTTCCATTTGCCTTTTTAGCCACGTACTTCCTCTTTCTGGTATATGTTTGCATTAGTGGACCAGAAGAGATTTCAGGAAGTTCAGTTTCTTGAGGTAATTTTTCAGCCTGAGGTTGTTCTTGTTCTGGAATGTAAGCAGCTGATTCTTCCTTTTCTTGTTGTTCTTCACATAATTTTCTGATCAGCTCTTTTTGATCTTCAAAAAGTGACACAACAGGCACTAGTTGTATTCTCAATTCCTTCTCCAAAGGGACAGGAGATTGAGGAATAACAACAATTGGTTCAGCAGCAGTCCTCTGTTCATTTATAAAATCCCAGAAATCATCATCAATGATGAATTCTTTAGCTGTGAAACTATCTATAGCTTTGATCATATCACTATATTCAGCTTCTTTAGAGTGAGCATCAGATGATTTTTCTGAATAGACAACTAATTCCAAGCTGGATTCTTTATTCTTTGACTTGCTTGTTTCTTCTTCTTTTCAGTCTCAGAAAGTTTCATCTTCTTAGCTTAAGGAGTGTCATCATCACTCTCTGTTGATGAACTTTTAGAGGAAGTTTCCTTCTCACTATCCACATCTCTTTTATTATCATCATCTCTTCTTTTTTCTTTAGCTTTTCTTTTAATCTTAGCCAACATTTCAAGCTCAGAGACCTTTTTGCTTAGGCTTTCATTCTGATTTTGCAAATTAAGAATGATTTCAACATGTTCTTCTATTACTTCTTCTTGCTCTTCCATAGCAAATGTCTGTATTGCTAAAGTGTCCACATGACCACTTATTTCTTCTCTTGATTATAGAAGAGCAACATTTAGTTTATCAATTTCCTTCTCTTTTTATTTCTTCTCTAAGTCATACTTTTCTTTCATTTCTTTCAACTCAGCCTCCTTCTTATCAAGCTCCAATAGTCTGTCTTGAATGATGCTTGCTCTTCTATTTAGTAGTCTTTCCATCTTTGCTATTTTTTGCATAAGTTCAGATATTAGCTCATCCTTCTCATATGGTTTATTCACTCCAGATTCAGCATAGCTTTCTAAAGGAGCAACTTCAGAAGTGACTTTTCTAGCAGGTATTGGGCTTGGGTTATCCTCCTCATCAGATGATGATTTGGATCTTTTTGAAGAGCTAGTAGAATCACCAAACTCAACTGGTTCTATAGCAATGGGAGATGGTTGGGTAGGTGAAATGGGTGAATGATGAATTGGAGATATATGTGTGGAAGTGATAGGTTGTGTTTGGGGAGAAGGTAATGGTGATATATGAGGTGTTGGTAGTGGGGTTCTTTGTGGAGTTTGTATTGGTGAAGGTACAAAAGGTGATGCCATATCATGAACATGAGGTTCAGTGTGAAGATCACCCCCTACATCCATATGGGGTGACACTGACCTATGTACTTCCTCTCTTTCCTCAACCTACTCATTAGTAGCTTGCTAAACCCGAGCAACAGGTTCTTGAATTTGCTCATCAGCTGGAGCCTGCTGTTCTGCATCTTGTTCATCAGGGTTGATTTGTTGGAGCATCCAAGGTAAAAGAGGAGAGTAAGCTCCACTGTAGAAGTTCCTGGGATCCCTCTTCTTGATATATTTGTAGGACTTTACATCATAGTGAGGGATATTCAACACAGGTCCTTCAGCCACTATCTCTGGGAATGCTTCATTAATTAGACACTGAATGAACCTTGGGTACATCAGGAACATATACCTTCTTCCTTCCTGGACATTGGATAGAAGACCATTGAATACATATGCTAACATGTTAAATGGTTTATTTGTGTATAAAGCACATATTGCTGAAGAAGTAATAATAGGAATATCATTCCATCATGTTTTGCTTTTGGACAAACAGTGCTGATAAAGGTGGATCAGAAACTTCCATGGTAAGTCCACTAGTCCCTTCACAATATGTTTTCCTTCATACCCTCCTTCATAGCTAATGTTGGGAAAGAAGGTGGTGATCTCATCATCTTCTAGCTCAATGGGTGTGTTGCATCATCACCAAACTGTAGACACTGACTCAAAGTTTGCTCAGTGATGACCAAAGTATGTTCAACATCAATTCTACCAAAGAGAGTCTTTTCACCATCCACCTCTGTTACTTCAGCAGTGTTCCCGAATGACCTTATGAACCTCTCATAGATAATAGGTCTGAATGTGATGGCATAAGCTACTCTTGTAGTAGAGATAAATCTGATCATATTTCTGAGCCCTTCTGCCTCAGGTACATTAGGTTCAAGATAACCACTGACATTGTGGAGCTTGCTCCAAGTAAGATTAGCCATGTACCCTGCATTAAAGGCATATGAGTTAGATTTATGAAAGTATATGTATCATACTTCATTTTAATAGTCAAAGATAAGTATCTGAAGGTACTATTCTATAGGAATCACTTCAAAATTTGATGTTTTCACGAATTATTCATTTTTATTTTGTTGTTTCATGTTTGAAGAGATGATTTTCGATGTTGTGTGACCCTTAATCTGATTTTATTTCAAGAATTGTTTTTGACATTTTTGATTTCATCATCCTCTATTCATATGATGAACATGGAAATGAATTTTTTTGGTCGGTTGATATTCTTCTTAGTTTGAAAGCTCATTGAAGTTGAAAATGTTCATTTTTTCTTAGAATAAGTCTGATTTTAAGTGTTCTTTATTAACCTAGGGTTCTAAGTTCATTATCAGTCCAAGTGTTCGACATTTAAGTTACAAAATGTTGAATGTTTCACCTTTTGTTCGATACTATTGTTGAGTAGAATCAAAGATGAGGACAGAATAGATGAGACTAAGATCTTTGATTGTTAAAGATGATGATGATTGAAGAAGATGTAGAGATTAATGAAGAGGCTGATGCAACCTAAACATCCAAAGTCTATCCTGCATGCTGCACAAGTGCAATGAAGAAGAATGCTTAGGAAGTTTCACACATGCAACAGAAATATTCTAAGTGTGAAATCTTCCGAAGCCAAGAACAATATCTTCCAAATCCAAATATGAATTCTTCCGAAGCCTCAGAGACAAAGTCTTCCGATGCTTCAACTTATGAAGACAGATTTCTTTCGAGGACTTTTGACACATGCTTTATCTGATGTACTGTTCCATAAAGCTGGTCACCTTTCGGTTACATATCTGTAAAGTCACCAACTTACATGAGTTGGTGAAAAGGTTCATGCTTTTGGTAACTGTACATTGAGGTCTTGATTCTGTAACTTTCTACTTCATGTACTTTATCCTTTTTGTAATAGATAAGGATGTGAACTATGGCATGTCATAGTCACTAGTCAAAAGGCAATCTACCTTTTGACTTTACAATTGATTTTGTTTGTGTCTAGTCAATTGTATCCAGCTGACATTCAAAGTATAGCCGGCTGTAGGATGTAGTATAAGTATCTCATGTTCTTGTATCTTTCTAATATGCTTTGTAACACTTGTAATAGAACTTGAGAAAGCAATATACTGCAATCTTGAAAACCATCTCACTGTGTATTTTGCTCTTGTGTTCTGTCTCTCATATTACTTGTGTTCTTAGTGTCTTATTGTGGTTAATCCAGTATTACTGTTTGATTAAGCTTGGTTAATCTCCTATTTGTGTTGTTGTGTTGTAATTGACCCCTTTCACCGGTCCTACATTTGGTATCAGAGCATTCCAGGCTCTTGATATAAGATCTTACCATCTTAAGATTCCACATACACACAAATACTTAACTTTTCAAATGGCAACCATTTCCAAGACTGATATAGAAACTAGAACCTTGAACAAGTCCCCACTGATCACTCTTGATGAGTTTGATACCTGGTGTTTGAGAATGGAAGGTTTCATCAGGTCTCTTGATTCAAGAATGTGGGAGTCTATTGAGAATGGACCTTTCATACCTAGCACCCCTTCTGCTACTGGTGCTGGTATGATCCCCAAGGATGTGGCTAACTACTCTGATGAAGATAGGAAGATAGTAGAGATTGACAGAAAAGCCATGATAGCCCTTCAAACTGCCCTTCGAAACTCTATGTACAGAGGTTTCAAGAAGTGCAAAACAACCAAGCAGTTGTGGGATGCATTGAAACTGATGTATGAGGGTTCCTCTGAAGCCAAGGAGAACAAGAAGGATCTCCTGAAGCAGCAGTTTGAAAACTTCTCCTTCAAAACTGGTGAAACTATGACTCAGCAATACTTCAGGTATGTTGAGATTGTAGATACCCTTGTGGATGGAGGAGTTTCTCTTGAGAACAGAGATATTGTAAGGAAGTTCAAGTCCACACTTCCTAGGCAATGGATACACTACTGTGTGGTGATCAAGAGAACTAAAAATCTCAAAACTCTTACTTTGACAGAGTTATATGGGATTCTCAGTGGCTACCAGATGGAGATGAACATGAAAGGTTCATCTAGCAACTCCAACAATCAAATGGGTTCAGCCTTACATGTGGTTGAAAGGGATAGCATAGAACCCAAACATCATCTCATATGCTACCCTGACAACTCACCAAAGGGTCCTTTCATC